>FIZV01050501.1:0-10784 GCA_900050545.1 Trionymus perrisii | reverse complement strand
CAAAAAAAAAAAAAAAAATCTGCAAGTAACAAATTGAAAAATGTTTTACTGAAAAAATTAAGAAAACTTTCAATCCAAAAAATTTAGACAATTTTCGATCCAAAAAATCGAAAAAAAAATGCAACCAAAAAAACTGCAAAATTGCAAAACTGCAGTAGGTACAATAAAAAGAAAATCTCAAATTTTTGGTAAACAAAATAAATTCAATTTGAAAGAAAACTCATTTTTAAAAAAAAAGAAACCTCAATATATAGCAATGCTCGTATAATCGTAAATTTAAATAAATGACGAATAAAACTAAAAACTAAAAATATGATGAAAAAAGAAAAAATGAATTTAAAAAAGCCTATTATGAATTTTATAAGAGAAGAAACACTGATATATCGCAAATTTGATAAATTTATAAATGAACTTGGGATAAATTTTCATTTAAAAAAAAGAACTCAACATTTCGAAAATATTTCAATTTTTGTGGAGAAAAATTCGTTTTTTTTTTATTTGAAAAAAATCTCAATTAAAAAAAAAATGTTAGGGAAAAGGACTCAATTTTTTGAAGAATCAGTTTTTATAAAAAAAATATGTACCTCACTTTCTTGAAACAATTGAATTTTCTTCGAAAAAATCGCAATTTGAAAGTAACTAAATTTTCCTAAAATATCTCAAATTTTTAAAGGAAAGAAATCTCGAATTTTTAAATCGAAAAATTTGATTTTTTTCAAAAAAATCTTAACTTGACTTGATTTATTTGAAGAATCAATTTGTTTGAAAAAAATCACAATTTTGAAATGAAACTTGATTTTTTCAAGGGAAAAATCTCAAATTTTTGGTTAAAAAAATTCAATTTAAAATAACTAATTTTTCTGGGGAAAAATCTGTTTTCAATTTTGTGTCATGACTAGAGGCCACCAAATTGATATAGGTCCTTCTTTGACATTTCGGTTTAGTGGGGTCTTGGATGTGCCTTTCGGGAATTTAGACCTTCCTATGCCCTCTCATTGATTTTTTTTTAAAAACCCTCGTTCGCCTACTGCAATTTTTCTTCTCGTTAACTTACCTATCAAATATTCCTTTGAGATATGTTCCTTATTTGAATTTCAAACATTATTTCCCACACATTGAATAACATTCAAATCCAAAAAAAAAAAAAAGAATAAAGGCTAAAAATATGACTTGTAAAGCATTAAGATTGGAAATTTTTCCTCGATGTGGATAATTTTTTCGTGCGTGATTAATACGTAACTAGTAGCTTTTTTCTTCATCATGCATCAGATATGGTCGGAGTTTTTGATTTTATTAACCAGCAATATTTGGTCGTTCGGTGACCAGCATCATAAATTATATTTCCCATCCAAGTGTGATTTTAATAAAAAGTGTATACGGTATAATGTCACAATGAACGCTTTAACGCTTATACAATGGACGCAAACTCATCATGTTATCAATGTTACCAGCGCGACGAATTATAAACAGGTGAACAACATTAATATACATGCAAAATATAACATCCTGTGTACGATCTTGTTTTTTTTTTCATCTTCAGCCTCTTCGTAACTGAGGCGTACAACGTTAAGTAGTTCGCCTGGTAAACAAAGATGGCCATTGAGGCATTTTTTTCTTATGTCGAAATTTCTTTATAATCGTTTCACGATTTCCTGCATGAAATGCCATAACTCATCTCCGGTTAATCATTTTTTTCGCACATTGAAAATTTCAATATTTGATTAATGAAACTTATTTTCAAAAACGATACGTCACTTTTGTCTAACCATCGAACAGTTTTTTCCCCGATCAATAGGAGATTTCTTTTTCATATTCCTTGATTTTAGAATTTTGAAGATTTATTGATAAAAATTTTACCGAATGGTGACGGAAGGATCAAGAGGGAGAGGGAAGGATTCTAATTGAAGATTTTAAAAGAATTAATTCAAGGCCATGAAATGCATTGCCACTTTCACTCAATACAACAATCGAATGGCATATGCTTGAATAAAATCCTCGAACTTGGCGCGAATCTCATCGAGTAGGTAGTTCGCGTGTTAGAATACGATTAATTAAAATGCATGCGAACTTCATTATCATTTATTGAACAAAAAATAACGTTAATTAATGTCTTTTTCGTTTGCGTTACATTTTAGCGGTATTTAAAAGTTTACCAGACGGTAACTAGCTTCATGTATCTTCAAAATTGAAGAGAAAAAAAGGTTCATCCGCAAAAAAAATAAAATAAACAAAAAATGGCCAATCGGGGCATTATTTTAATTTTAAGTGTCTAAAATTTCGTAACACTTTTCTTTAGTCTTTTTCAATGATTGTTCGAGAGGTATAAAAAAATCTACGAGGTTGAAAAAATGATATTTAGGAGATAACTCTGCTTTGTCAACTGTCATTATTGTTCGTATTACAATGATTTAATTGAATCAAATAAAGAGCTCGAATTTAATAGTCGGAAGTTTTGAAAACCTAAGAAAACAATGTTTTGTTAGAGGCCCTTCATGGTTTATTACTTCGTTTCAATGAAAATAATTCTAGCAAATTAGCCAAAAATAAAGGGTTGTCTTTGCACTTTCGACACGCCATTTGCCAATCCAAAGAGTAAAACGTGAAATGTCAAATATTGTGTGTGAGAACAAAAAAGGAAAATAATAAGATGATTTATTTTTATCATGTTCGCCTTCTTTTTGAAATTAAGGACATTCTTTTCCCCTTCGTTCCATGTACTATCAATTAGAGGAAAAGTAAACGTAGCTACGAATTTTTAACGAAATCAATCAAACTCGTGTTCGGGGTTCATGAGGGAACTAAAAAAAATTCAATGATTTTTTTTTTCAAAACAAAATTTGAAAGAAAATGTTAACATTAAAAAAAATTGTGCTTACATTAAAATTAAAAAAAAAATTAATCAGGTAAGGTGAAAAACTGTTAAGTATAAAAAAAAAACAATGTTTGAGTAAAATTAGAAAGATTTTTTTTTTTAATAAATAAAGTTTTGTCAGAAAATTTTTAAAAAGTCTGTGCTTTAGCAAAATTTTAAAATTTAGATGAATTTTTTCTATCAACAAAAATTGAAAAATATAGTGTTCTAATAAAATTCCAGGAAACTTGTGTTTTGAAAAAATTTAAGGAAGTTGTACTCGTATGAAAAAAGTGTGTTCAAACAAAATAAGTACACATATACTTTCTCATAAAATTTGTTTTGAAGAAATCTTTAAATATCTGTGTTCCAACAAAATCTTTGAAAATCTGTTTTTTTTTTTGTTTTTTTTTTTAAATTGTAGATTAGGTAATAAAGTTTTGAGAAAGTGTATTTAAAAAAATGTCCTAAAAATAATCTTTGTTTTAATAAATTAAAAAAAAAATTGTTTCGGCAAGATTTCAAGAAATTTATACATTGACAAAATCTAAAACATTGTGTTTCGACAAAATTTTGCTAAAAGTGCCGATGTTTAGAAAGCAATGTTTCAACAAGATTTGAAAAAATTAGTCTTTTAAAAATTTTTTGAAACAATATGTTCCAATAAAATATTTAAAAATCTGTGTTTCAACAAAATCTTGAAAAATTCATTTTTTTATTTTAAAATTAAAAAAAAATGTGATTGAGTGAACAAAATTTTGAAAAAAAAATAGTTTAAAAAACTCATCTCAACAAAATTTTTAAAAATCTGTGTTTCAAAAAAGTTTTATAAAATTTGTGTTTCAACAAAATTTTTAAAAAGTCGTGTTTCAACAGAGTTTTGAAAATTGTTTTGTAACAATGTTTTAAAAAATGTGGTTTAACAAGGTTTTTAAAAAAAATAGGTTCCAACAAAATACGTATTAAAAAATTTGTGTTTCAACAGAATTTTGAAAAAGGTGTCTTTTAATAGAATTTAAAATAATTGTACTTATTTCAACAAAATCTTGAAAAAATTTTGTTTCAACAACGTTTTGAAAAATTTTCTAATTGAAAAAAAAAAATAATAGTTTCAACAAATAATTAAGAATTTGTTTAAAAATAAATTTAGAAAAATTTATGCATCGGCAGGAATTCTAATAAATTCAAGATACCTCCCAGGGAAAAATCGCCATATATGAGCATATATGAACTTGAACAATTTCTAAGAATCTGTATTGCTTAAAAATTTGTATTTCAAAATTTCAAAAAATTGTGAATATAATAAATTACTCAAGTTACATACTTTACTTATACTTACTTACCAATATAATTTTTGAAAATTCAATCTTCGTCAAATCTTGGAAATTTGTGTTTTAACGAAATTTAAAAAGTTGTGTTTCGATAAAATAGAAATAAAAGTAAGTTTTAATGAAAATTTTTAAAAATGAGGTACTTATCAACAAAATATAAAAAATAAGTTTCTACGAGAACTTAAAAATTCGAATTTTAATATAGGTAGGTAATTTAAAAAAATCTATCTACCAATCCATCAAATTCAAGTTAGAAACAAAAACTAAACGAAAAAAATGTATTTCAGCAAAATCATTAAAATTCGTGTTTTGAAAAAATTAGAAGAATTTGTTGATAAAGTCACGAATCCTAAAAATTCATTAATTTTCCTACCATACCGTAATCATAAAATTTTGAAACTTTGCTTTAATCACGAATTATTTTGTTTCTCGAAAAAAAAGTGAAAAAATTAACTACGTACTCGTATACAAGA
This sequence comes from Trionymus perrisii, assembly GCA_900050545.1. Taxonomy (NCBI): domain Eukaryota; kingdom Metazoa; phylum Arthropoda; class Insecta; order Hemiptera; family Pseudococcidae; genus Trionymus; species Trionymus perrisii. The sequence goes on along the minus strand of FIZV01050501.1, from coordinate 6,129 downwards.
CCTAAAATGTAGAATTTTTAAGGCACCTTCGCGACCTCTTTATTCAAGTTTGCGAATTCAGGTTGCAGTAGTTCCCATGTGAGGAGAATAAAATATGTTGAAAACTCTAATAGGATTACCTAAAAATTTTCACCTAAAAAAAAGAAAAGAACGAATAACTACGTCAATGATTTATTATTAAACCACATAATACGAGTACTCCACGTGGAAAGTAGCGCGAAATCTGACATTTCGCTTCTGCAAAAAAGATTATAAGATGAATCGACCGAAACGATTATTATTGAAGACTGATGAGCTATTTCTACGCGAATAAGTAGATACGTGTCGTTATACTTAGTATACGAGCGAGTTTATTTTTAAATCACGAACAAAATTGCCTACATTGTAGACTAAAAAATTAAATCTTGAATTTTGCCGATTTTCATAGTCGTTAGTAAAATTTTAATCTCGATTATACTGACATATTTTTGGCACTGGTTTTATTTTAAATTGTTTCAATTACATTTGGGATGTTTCTCGATGTCTAGTCCGGTACGTTTGTTTTATACGTAGTAGCTTATCTTTTCTTTTTGGGTAATTTCATTTATGTGGGATCTAATTTGAAAAAAAGAAAAGCATGTATTTTCATCTCGCGGTAGGTAGGTTATTGGCATGCAGATTTGGTCCTATAAAAATATGATACGTCGAAAGAAAGAAATTTAATAATTGAATATGAAGTTCGGCGTGAAATTTCGCCAGTTCACGGTTACGGTGTAACTTTTTAGATATCAATAGGTAATTGAATATTTAGCCTTGTTTAGTAGGTACAATACAAATACGCACCAAGACCAGTACCAAGAAGCTATAAAATATTGCATAGGCTTTCTTTTTTTGCCTAATATTGGTCGCATAGTATTATAAGATGCATTGCATTTGCTTTCAAATGATGCGTAACGCGATATCAAAATGAAAAAACATACAATAACTGTCACGGTTAGTTAGCTCTCTATATACTGTAGCAGAGGTATAGGTACCTACCTATTCTACATATACGTGGGTATATTAGGTAGATGAATGGGAAAATAGATCAGACGATAGGAGTTGCACGAAAATGAAACCTTCGAACTTTTTTTTTCTCCCCCTGCGTATGTAAACAAAAGTCTAAATATTTTGATATTTTATACTCGTATATTCGGGTGAAGAACCTTTGAAAACGAAAAACGAATGCTCTCTCAGAGTAGTAAAAAATTGATCCCCGTATATTTTACAATTCTATAAAATTACCAAAGAAAAAAAAGTAAAGAATAAAAGATAATTATAGCATTTCTTTGTTTATTCCTTCTTCTTGAAAAAAAAAAAAAAAAAACTTGAACGGAAAATTCCAACTTGGTCCAAATTACAGGTCGTGTCTAATGTTATCCACAGAATATGTTTCTCGTCTATTTTAAAATCAACCTTCTATTTAGAAGCACTCTTGGGGTACCTACTTAATTGAGGTACTGATTGATAAGCATCAGATTTAAAGCGAAACAACAACTATTACCTAGCACCAAACTGTTCTCTCAGAGTTTTGATAACCCCGGGGCTCTTGTAAATTTTCTAACAGGAAGGTAAATCATGTCACGAAAGATTTTCCATTTCATTCGCATTCACACACACACACAGCGCATTCGGATGACTTTTTTCCTCATGGGATTTATTTTGTTTGTATAATTCATAATACACGTCGGAGACAGGAATTTCATTCAGTGAAACCGTAGACGTTCTCCGAGTACCTATTAATTTTAAAATTTCCAGGGTATGCTATCGAAATGATTTTTTTTATTTAAAGTACCAATTTTTATATAAATATTTTTTTTAAATCGAGAATTCAATTCAAAAGACCTCTGATTTTTTAGAAGTTATTATTTTAATCTTGTTTTAAAATCGGTAATTTAAATTTCAATCCATAAAATAAGCCAACGTTTTTGATCAATTAATATTGTAATAAAATTAAAAATCATTCGCAATATTTTTTTCTCAACGTCGAATAAGTTACTTTTAACAGAGATTTAACCGATTGATAAATGATTGATAAAATGCACATATATTATTTTAACTCGCTTTAATTTGGACTTATCCTATTAGAATAAATTTTACAACATTGATTACCTTGAATTTATCGATATTTTTCTCTTTTTTAAAACATACGTATTCCCAAAATCGCGTAGGTAGGTGAATTTTGAAAGACATTCTTTTCGGAGTTGTGATTTGCTACGATGTTTATGAATTTTATTATGCTATTTGTGCACGAGTTTGAAAATACCTCCGAGATTTTGTACCATACGCTAAGCTCTTTTTTCAATTCTCCAGGTAATACGCCGCCTATTTATGTAGCTTCATCTCTTTTCTTATAGTCATAGTCCTACAACTACACCTAGACCTACACATTTGAATCGAAAAACCTTATCTGTTGAATGCTCAAAGAAAAATACCTCGTATCGCATTTATCATACCTATAGTAATGTTAGGAAGAACTGGTGCTGCTCAGGTAATAATTCACCTTTTCGTAGTAACCAATTTCTCAGGTATAAAATTAGGGCATAGACGATAAATAAAAACCAGTTTTAATATGAAAATCCCATTCCTGGGGTTTATTTGAAAAAGAAAATAAATAAATACACGCGTAAAAAAAAGACAAAAAACACATACATACATAATTATTAATAATATCACAATTGGTTATCAATTTTTGTAAGTACGCGACGTACTCAAATAAAATAAAAGTAAAAAGCAAGAACAAACGTAAAAAATTGAATATGTACAAAAAAATATTTAAAAATACAAAAGGATGTCGATAGGAAGTATAAGAAATTTATTTACATTTTTCGACAGAAAAAAAGGAATACGTTACGTTTATTTTTAAAAAAGTAAAAAAAAAAAACAACGATAATGATTAGAAGATTTTTACAAGATGTTCTAGTCAGAACTACAGGAACTAGAGATTTTTTACTCTTTTCGTCTTCTCAATAGATATTTACAACGAATATTTACATAGAAAAATACGCATAATCAAAATATCAGTCTAACATTTAAAAAATGCACTAAAAAAAAAAATTCTAAAAAATTGCTTCGAATAAAAAAAAGAAAAGAAAGATGGTAAAATAAAAAATTCGTCGTGAAAGTTTTTTCTTTCAAATTTTCATTCAAAAAATATTTTCGATTTACTAAGTGGTTAGTTTAATAATGGCAATAAAAAAAATGAAAAATTACCTTGAATCGTGATAATCCGATTATTTTGGCACATAATCCATAAAAAATACGAATAAAAAACAAGAAAAAATCGCGTTAAAAAAAAGAAAAAAATTATTTACACTGTACACGCACATCGATTAAAATTTAAAAAAATTACACTAAATATGTATGGCGACAGATCTACTATTGGACGTATTATTACGATTATTGTGCCTATGGAGGGAATGATGGTGATGATGGGAATTGATATGGCTATGCCGATGCCTGTTGTTTTTAAGCCTTTGGTTGTTTGGCACATCTGGTAAGGCGAATCGCAATCTTTCCCAAAAAAGTTTCTCGCCCCATTGCAGGTACGTGTTGTGTTTGAGGTACAGCCTGAGGTCAGGATCTAGATCCTTGGGTGGCACCTCGCCGAGAAATATTATGATCAGTCTTTTTCGTCGATCTCGTAGCACCTGATGATGCGCCGATTTGAACTCGTATCGGCTCCATTCGGATTTGAGAAAGTTTTCCGAGAGGACCATAATGGTACGTCGAGATGACTCCACAGCCTGCACGATGGTATCCGATAGATAACCAGCCATAGGAAACTCGCGATAGTGTAAGCACAACTTATACGGAGGGTCACCGTTTTCTAGAATTGGCGCCAATTCTTCAGCCACGAAAATTTCGTCTTTCGCACTGTAACTAACGAACGCGTCGAATAATTTATCGCGATCATCCATTTCGATTTCACTCGTAGGGTAGAATAACCGAACGCCGAACTTGGAATAGAACCATATACGTAATTCGTCTTTATACATGCACACCAATATAGCGATAATACCGAGAAAGAACAATAACGAAATCGCGATCACGGTTATTGGTAAAAAGTGGTGCAGATTTTGTTTGGAGTCGACGTCGTTGGAGCTCAAATTACCATTGAGGGCTCCTTCGATGATGTTACTGGTAATGTTGTAAAGTTGGCTGGCTTCGTGGACGCAGAATGATGTATTTTCGTACGTAATGGGAAATGAAATAATGGATGAGTGGTTGAAGCATTTCATCTCTTTGACGTCGACGATGGTATTTCGATGATGTTGGTGATACTCGTGGACATTTTTTACAAACTGGCATTCGCAGGTCCATGGATTCTCGGCTAAGGTGACTGCGTTTAACGACGATGGTAGTTTCTTAATGGAAAACTGCGTCAAGTGGTTTTGGTCTAGACGTAGAGTGGAGAGTGTATACAGCATTATGAACACGTTCGATTGGATGGCGGAAATTCGATTGTTGTGTAAATATAATTCTCTTAAGTTGTCCAGACCTTCGAACTCGTTACCTTTGAGCGAAGTAATACGATTATTTTCTAGTCTCAGCGTTTCGAGCTCCTTCAGCCCGAAGAAAGTTCTATTGTAGATGACTTCGATGTTAGAATTATTCAAAAATATAACTTTTAGTAGTTTTCGACCGATGAAACTATGGCTGGATAGCACCCTGATGTCGTTACCATCTAAATACAGCTGAGTCACATTCATGGGTATTTTCTCGGGTATATTTCCATAGTATCCGGATTTACTACAAGATACGACGTTGGCATTGGCCGACATGCTATGGTAACAAGTGCAATTAGTCGGACATACGACTTTACAGTCGCAAGCGTCGAAATCGCAACAATCGCACATGCTTCGTTTGGCGCACTCCAACTCGTACCGGCATAGGAACTGATCAGCTGTCGCTTCTTTCAAAGGCACAACGGAATTTTCTCGATTATACAGCAGCTCGCATTTGACCTCGTTCAAATCGGCTAATATCGGTTTGCTTAAAACCGTGTGCGGTACTGACGCATTGCTGTCAATCGGAACTACAGATCTCATCCTCGGCACCGATATCCAAGAATTTCGAGTATATTTCAATTTATTAATCCATCGACTCCGTGCCAGAGGAGTGAAGAACTTAGTACTCTTACCCCCTTCGATTCATCCTAATGGGAGGAATCGAGAGGGACAGTCGTAGAAATACTACGCTCACAACAGCAGACCGGAGAATTTTCATGTTATTATCTGTCAGAAATGGAAATTTTATTCGGTATGTTTCGTAACCCGGAGTACGTGTCAATAATCGTGCGTTATTACAACAGAGAAACAAGAATTTTCCTTCGTCAAATTCGTTTATTACTGGAGTACGAGCTACGTAACATCACGTCGCCAAATATTGTACCCCTGCGATCCAAGTACCTACACCAGCTACACCGTCTCTGAAAAAGAAGAGATCTAGAAAAGGGAAAGGTGCTCATGAGCGGCATGTAAAAAAATTCCTAGAACGTAAGTTGGAAAAATTTAATTAAATTTATTTATTTTTTATTTTTTATGAAAGTATGTTTGAATCTTTTCTCGCATAAGTTAACAAACAAATAAATTCCGTTCATCAGCTACGTCTCTGGTGGAAAACCAATCGCATGGATGGTTGATAGTAATGTTAATTTTGATAAGGGAATTAATGAGATAAATGGTGTCGACGAAGGTAGCGAAGAGATTATATTTACAGTAGATTCTGCCACTGCTCATCATTTTGTTAGAAAAATTATTCATCAGAAAAACACCAAAAAATTGTAATCTTGAAAAAATGAAAAATGGATTATGAATTTGATTTTTTTTCAATGATATTCTCATTAATTGAATACAGCCCCTATGGACAGATGTTTCATGAATTCCTTCAAAACATCATACGGTAAAGCCTGTGAGAAACGTATGAGAAACCTGAATGACGGCAGATTGATAATCAACGACATCGTCGGCTCAGGGCTAAATGGTCGTATCTGCACTTTTGGTCAAGGATCTCATAGTTATGCGGCATTGAAGCCATGAAAATGCTATTAAATTAGAAAAAACCCGACTTATTTTAATTATTTCAAAAGTAATGAAAAATTTTACTGTA
>FIZV01050473.1:0-12070 GCA_900050545.1 Trionymus perrisii | reverse complement strand
TTCGCAAAAAAATTAAAAAATTACGTAAAGTATAACGAAGAAAAAAAAAAAAAAAAAAAAAAAAACTGGCCGAAGACTGAAATGTCTATCTATAAAACGGAAATAATGGTGATCTTACAGTTGTTCTTGGTTCGATTCAACGGTATAAGACATGGACTCTCGATCAGAAGTGGTATAAAGGTTGATACCGTACTGTTGTAAATTTCTGTGAATGTTGAACGGCGTGAAATTTTTCGTAGATAAACCGGTAAATGCTCTAATCAAATGTGTAATACCCAAGCTTTCTGCCTGTTCATAACGAGGTCCAATCCTGAAACAAAATTACTCAAGTATATCTAATACGTAAAAAAACGCCGCGCTATTGGTAACAATAGAAAACTTACTTATACGAAAGAGTAACTTTCAAGAGCGGACTGCTTTTGTTCACCGCTATCAAACGAGAACCTTTCGTCGATGTGCTGGCTTCCAATTCCGAATTATTTACAAGACTTTTCAACGATGGTTGAGCAGCATAATTTCGTTTCTGTAACAAAATTTCGATGCAAAATACTGTATGTTTTATAGGATAGTGAACAACGCGCCCCCGTATTTCATCCGTTCACATCTCAAATCTAAGAAAAACAAAATTATGAATACAAGATTGTACACTGGACGATTACTCACCACAATTGATCTCAAGATGCTACGTTTTCCTACAGAGCACGACATCGTACGAGCCTAACGATTTTTCGTCCACAAATATCTTTAATCTTTCACACAATATATTACTATTTAGTTGAAAGGAATATAACTTGAAAAGTTGAAATTAAATATTGCTCAGTAGTCCTACTTCATTCGTAGGTCAAATTGTCAAAAATTATTATCAAATGAAAGAGCACGACGTCAGTGTAGCCACGAATCAATTTACTGATAAGACTCAAAAACCATCAAAAACTAGTCCGAAGGAAGATACATTTTTTAAACGTGTGGAACGCCAGGAGCGCCGGTGAGCGGTAACCGGTAAGGTAACGCTTGCATGCGTTTGTAAATCCGACTATCCGGTATCCGTTTCTGTTTGTATTCTGTTTCCCTTTCCCATCATTGTTGTTCCTGCCCTGCCCTGTGCCCTGTTCCCGGTTTCTCTTTCTCCCAGATACTTGAATTGAATTCATTCAAGATAAATATAATAAGATTACACCATCACTTTAACGCTCAAAGTCAAAGCCTTGACGTCATCGTGCATATGCATCTACTTCATCTCAACTAATATAATATATTAATTTCAAATTTGCATTTAAAAAAAAAATCCAAGTCGTAATCAAACATTTTATTTCATTCATCATTTTTAAACCAACGCCGTATAGACACTAGACAACGCCGCTATTTTACCAGTATAAAAAAAGTTATTTTAAAGAAATAAAAACTTGATTTAAAGAAAGAAAGAAAGAAAGAAAGAAAGAAAACGCCAAACTTGGCTCACATGTAATAATGTAATTTACATTATTCTTATTACTATTTCCATTCCTCTCACAAAAGGTTTTGGTGCCGTTGATATTCACTACACGTCAAGTATACTGCCACCACTTAGTCCTAAAACAAAAATAAAATCTTTGTCAAACAGATACTCAACTAATTGGCGAAAACAAGAACTGAAAAATCTTTACTTTAACTTGTATATGATGTTTAATGACCGCTGCACGTAATATCAACATATGAGAACTTCTGGCATACTGTTTGCCCATAGCCAAGGATTTTTTAAACGTGGTACTGCGTTGGTCAATATCTTTTGCGTACAGTATCTAACGTAAATAGAACATGATACAAAATTAATAATGTCTTTACAGTAGGACATTTTAAATATGTACGATATGTTAACCAATCGATTACGTACTTTGTTATGCGAATCGATTCGAGCTTGAATTTGACCATCCAAAATTAATTGCATCAATTCATCTTCGAGACTAGGAACCGATGTATTGAATGCGGATGCCATTTTTCTCATATCAGCCGAAAGATATGGACTACAAACGAAAAATTCGCATTACCTGCTATCCGACGATTACAACGCAAACTTTAACGAGTTTCCTACCTGAAGTACTGAATGAGAGCGCGATTTCTAATTTGAGAGTATAAAGCGGGAACGTGAGAAGCAATATACATATCGAGGTACAAATTATCCTAAATAAATAAAACAAAATAATTAATATTTTTCAAAAAGGAAACTCGTCGAATAGTTTCACAAATACCTTTATTTCCTCCAAAAGTTTTAGACAAGTGGCATATTTAGATTCGTAAAATTTGAATATAATGTCTCGCAACTGAGGTTCTAGCTCCAAAAACAACTTGAAAGAGCTGTTTAAAAAGAAATAATAAATAGATCTCTCGTTGCATTATCAACTTGTATGAAATGATTGCAAAGCAAGATTACCTGCTTTGGATGACATTTTTTTGCAGTTCGTTCCGATCATAAGTAGCCAAAGCGCATAACCCACCGTAAATTGCAACATTGTTGGGAGATAAAACTTCAGGAAAATCGCAATGATCTAAACTAGCTTGCAAAAAATGGCGAGCAGCAGCTTTGTAACGTTTACCAGCCAACTCTGCAACTCCCGCAGCACACCGTAGCCGAGTAAAAATCACGTGGTTACTATCTTTTCCCTATAATATCGACAGTTTGAGTTAACTCGCCATCAAGCGTATAAAACACACAATAACCGCAGAATATAAGAAATCTTACTTCAGCAAAGTCAGGTGTTTGCTCGGCTTTACACACGTAACTCGAAACGTGGGTCCAATTTTGCAAATACAAACTGACCTGTAATTTATCAGCTGTATTAGAACTCGACGTATCGTTTAGTGGTATCTATCTAAAAATGAAAATTCTCACTTTGATGACATTAATACACATGTTGACAATATGTTTGCCACTGGTGCAATAATCACGAGCACGAGAATAACACTTCAACGCGTTATTCAGATCTCCGCAATCTAAATAATGATCGCCTAAATCATCGTGACCACGGCGAATACTTTCTTTAATGGAATTGCTTTTATAATTTTTCAAATCTGTATCCAACTTTTCCAACTTCAGTGCCGCTTTCTTTGTTCTTGTTTCTATCCACGTCTGATCTAATTGCGGAATTTCTTGATGTCCAGCTCGACCGCCGCCCGCTATGTCCGGCAAGATGTTGGTGGAACCACTGTAAAGTCATCAGCTTTGTGATATGAGCTTTCCTCACAACATGAACAAGAGGTAAGTGAAAACTGAATCTCACCAACAAGCATCAACTAGTTTCTTGTGCAACGTTTGATACAATCCGACATTATAAGTTTGCATGACGTTGGCTAAAGCCATCTTCAAAGCCTCGGTTCTCAAAGAAGGACAGTGATCAGCAATAAACGCGAGTCTATACAAACGCGCCAATCCTGTATAGTTATTGGCATACGATTCCAAATCCTAGCAAAACGAAATGTTCGTGTAAATATTACTTTTACGTGCACTTACGAACGTAATCAATGTCGTTAGCTACAAACATTACCAAATTCGAATTTTCCACAATATGAGGAAGATCTTCATCGAAATTATCGTTATCCTCCGGATGAATATCAACTTGCATAGGTTCTAGAGCGTTCTGTAAAATAGGTTTTAATTTGTACTGTGAAGGCAAATTCGTTTAAAAAAATCAAGTACTAGAAGAAAGCTGTGTTGAAAAGCGAAATACATAGGTAAGTTCATTCAATAATAATACAATGAAAGTTATAATTTCTGTACCTGATTTGACATTCTGACAAATTTTCAATAATTCGAAAATCTACGAAACAGAATATTATTAATCTTTTAGGAAACAATCGCCAACTACATAAAAGACATAAAACATGTGACAAAGTGTAGAACAAAAATTAATTATTATTATTATCAATTATTTTCACATTTTTTTCAACAAATAAACACGATTACGAATTTACGATGAAACCAAAACCGACCAGTTAACAATCCATTCAGTTGAATAGGGATAGGGAATTTCGCCGCTAACAAGGTTATAAAGTTCCGCAGTGTACCGGTACCAGTGTTACCAACTAGTCAATACATTTCCATCAACACAACGTGTAGTAAGCGCATCTTCTGATCACGTTGACAGTTGGTCAAGCCCGCCCATGTCAAGCCAAAAGATGTCCAGTTTGAGCAATTCTTAATTCTAACTGTCGTGTAAACCCAGCTTAGACTGTACCCATACGGCATACGCAGGCAAGACGTGTTTGAAATGAATTTCGACTGTATTTTTTTTTATCAAATCCTTATCAAATCGGAAACAAAACGAAACATGACGGAACAAACAGATAACAACTCGGTTAACCAATAACCATGGCGTTTGCGTTGCGACTTTGCGTTTTATTCAATGCTTACAATATAGAGCACTCCGAATTTCAGCTCGCTGAAGTCATGTTATTGTTGTTATTTTAAAAATCAAATTAGTCTGTCACTTATTAGTCAATCGTTCAATCGTATTCGTAATTTTCTATTCCATCCTATAGACTAATGGAAGAGCTAGATTCATCGGAACCGACCACTATCATCAATTCAACAAGTAGGTACATTGTCATCTAGTTAGTAGTTACCAACCTAAAACCTACCTTGTACTTATCTACTAATGCAGCGCTTATAAAGCATTTACGGTTCGTCCGGAAATAGAACCGTCGCGATTTTCAATATCTTCTTTTTCTTCGGGAATGCGCAGATACCGTGTCTCACTTCACATTCAGCAGGTTTTTGCCGGCGCTACAATGTATGAAATCTGAAGATGAGTACGTAGACTTTGAAACAGAAGCGGAGTCTCCTTATTCCGAATGCACTGTGATATTGGGTGAGGAACAACAGTAGTAAACCTCGATGATATTTTTTTTACGCTATACCTAAGCAAACTTCTATAAAGGCATTTATGACATCTTATTGTTATCTATGCTGAGGACGTCTTGTACGCGTGCTCATTCTTAATGATTGGATAATAATCTGAATACCAATTAGATCTAAAGCGATTTCACCAATAGGAATAGGTACGGAATCGGCGTAACCCGGCGTAAGAATGAGCCACAACCTAAGCTCTTCCTTATTTAGCCGACTGCGACGTATTGTTACTGTTGGTGTTTTTTGTTCATCCAACACATACATCTGTATTTTTAGAGCACAGTAATTACACCGATATCGAATTCGTCGGCCTGCAAATTTGGGATGGTGCATTGCTATTGAGTGAATTCGTTATCCATTGCGGCAATTCAATTCTGCATAACAAAAATGTATTGGAATTAGCTTCTGGCACTGGTATAGTCGGTCTGATAGCAGGCATGTACTGTTCTCATGTGACTATTACAGGTACGTACACGTAGTCACGTACAGAGGTGTACAGCTTAGCTTAGATGCAGGCCACCTAACCCAACATTTTTGAAAAATTGAGCTTTTTGCAGTTTATGTTGCTTAAAGAAACGGCAAAAACCTCAATTCTTCAAAAATGATGGCAGTAGATGTCACCTATTATGTAATGTACTTATCTAAGTATACCTTACGTATTGTCACGCTCATCTGCTGTAGGTACTAGGTAGGTAGGCTAGGCTAGGTACGTAGAGGTTGAGATACACATAAGTTGACAATGTACAGGTTCAGGTACACTACGTCAGTCGTAGTACGTCTACGTACGTTGATGAATTCCGTCTTTTCCTCAAACTTCGTACACCATTTTCCGATTCTGTTCCGAGAATCCGAGAGCGTGCTGAAGGTTGAAAGATGTACGAGTAACAAGTTGTTTTTCTGACAAGCCGGAATCCGTCCATTAGTGTCCGCGTCCGCCTGCAATAACGACTCAATGTACAAATAATTCCGATAGTTTCTGCCAAGTTGTGCTTCGTAAACGGATCTTAGTCGATTCTAGTCGAGAAATGTGTAGATGTAGGTCTATTGTCTAGGGATTCAGTTACAGGTAAAGGCTAAAGGCATAAAATAAATAAATAAATAAATCCCTTCCTTAGTTTTTTCCTTCTCATCTTAAAGGCATAAAAAATTTAAAATAAAGGCTCGATATCAGCAGAATAATTCGATACCTGCATAATAATTATTGGAACGTGTGCTTGTTAGATGTTGACGACACGAAAATTTTACAAACCATCGCCACCAATATGAGAAACAATCGACACTTGGTAAACGCTTCTGTATCGATACAACCTTTCGACTTTTACGACCAGTGGTCAACCGACGTACTGCGGCTTGTTTCCGACGCCGATATTATTCTCGTCTCCGAAGGTGGTACATATTAATATTACTTATTGTATTGGTTCGTTTAAAACTACGTAGTTCAGTAGTTGAGTCTTTGCTCGAATAGGTGCCTTACTTAAATGCGATCGTTGTTTCTCTGTTTTTTCCTTTCAGTAATATACGACAATCGATTAACCGACGCTTTTATCGAGCAATTGATTAGGATTTTAAATGCCAATCCCAAAGTCAACATCTACATAGCGATAGAAAAAAGGTAGGCACTAGGCACTACAGGTACCTAGCTACCTACATACGTAATATGTACAATACATACAATACATAATTATAGGCTTATACTTTGCCAAAATGTCGTCGGCCTCGGCCTACATAAAGCATTTACGTTAGATACCTACATAGTACCTACTACCTACTATCTGGTATCTAGATCTACTAATAGGTACCCTTGGTGAAAAAACCATCTGTATTATTATATTCAACAATTTTTTCGCAGGCATATTTTCAGCGCTGTAAATTTACGTATCGAAGCAACGCATTACGAATATTTCTTCGAACGAATTCGCGCAAAACAAAAAATATTTAAATCGCAATTGCTGGTGAAACGAATGAAAATTGATTTTCCGCAGTACTTGAAGTATTACCAACGAAACAAACACCTACAACTTTGGAGAATATCGAAAAAAATTGAGAAATAAAATAACTTTCAAACGTCTCACTCTGCAAGGCTATAAATGCCAACTAACGTAAGAAGTAACGTAATACGTGTATGTGAGTAGTGGGTACGTCGGAGTAGGTACTTTCTACCAGATTAGCGAGTAGGTGAAGGAAAAGCATCGTACATCTTACGTCTACGTATTAGGTAATAGGTACCTCGAACCTAAACACTGTATCTAAGTAGAACCACAACCTACAACGCGGAAAATTTTGAATTTAGCATCCTTCACTACTATATAAAACACACGTCTATGTATTCACGCGTAAGTACTTTATTAATATACAAGAGATAAACGATTTTATATGTACCTAATTCCGCAGTTTTTCAAATCGAACCTGACTTGAAAAAATAAACCCGTACAAAACAAATAGTAGGTCGGTAATAAAATAAACAGTCCATTAAAAGTGAAAGTACAAATAATTTAAAAGGCACAGCCCATGTACCATGTTCGTCTTAAAACTATTGCATTAGATACGTAGGTCTAGGTACACTCGTTAAAAATGGTACGTTAAATAGGTAGGTAGGTAAATTAAATAGATAGAAAGATGGACATTTGGATGAGATGAGAATTAAAGAAAGAAAAAAAAAAAAAAACAAACATAGACTTGTCGTGCAGATTTCAATTTGTAAATGTTGACGTCTTGACAAATTCTTCGAACGACGAGCATTCACAAAGGCGGCTAAGACGATACTTGACGGTAATACCTAACAAACGTACAGCGTCAGCACGCAAGCCTAAATTTCTAATCGTAAATTGAAAGTTTGAAATTTAACCGCGATCGAAGGTACGAATTCAAAGTATAAGTACCTGAATGAAAGTAGAAATTAATTCGGACTGGATTCGCATAGCGCGGGTAGATGAAAAAGTATCGACTGAAAATCACCATTACTATACTGTCTTAATGTTATGTATGTGTTGTGTACATCATACGAGTACGCAATTACGTATACATAATATAGCATATACGTCGACGTAGACTAAGTTTCTGACGTTGTATTTTTTCTCAATCAGCGAAGAAAAATATTTGCAAAACTACGTACGTTACGTACATACGTACCTAATTACCTATATAATCGAACCTAACATGCCGTTATCTGCCGTTAGATCAGGCAATGCGATTTCTCCGCCGCATTTCAATACAACACGTTTTCCGCAGAGGGGAGGACAGATCTGCGAATGCATTACCCGCATTTGTACGCGTGTACGTGTAGTTTACATCAAAAGGTGTCCTTGGAACTCGCGCTTCAAGAAATGTATTGCGTTAAAACGATCCCTTCAAAAAATAAAATAAAACTCCAAACCGAAAAAAAAAAAAAAAAAAAACTAATGCAAAAGTAATAACTTTTTCTGTTTTTTGATAAACACGTACTGTACATCGAATGCAAAGAATATAAAAGGGATGGAGCTAGGAAGCTGAAAAGAAAAAAAAGAACAGACTTTCGAAAGATATTACTGGTTAACTTCTTTCGCTGATTATTTTGAATTTATTTAGAATTATTTTTGGTTACGTATACTCGCATATGTATAATTGTATTTGTAATATTCTAATTCTACATTTTCTTGTCGACAAAAACGAAAGTTGATCAACGGAAGGAGGGAGAGAGGCAGACAGACAAAGAATAAGCAATACGTGCGCGTAACTACAAAATCTCTAGTTAGAGTGAACTTGAATGATTAATAATTGAACGAATCGACGTATCGATCGATACATTTGTGAAAATAATAGGTACGAAGTATAGGGCAGCGATCAAAAATTATGAGGGCAAGGACTGTACACACTAGTGTGTAACGATGATAGGGATATCAGAATGTGAACAAATTTCGCAGCGCAAAAACAACCGCACAAACGAACGGAAAAAATACTAAACTCGTAAACACACGAATGCGTCACACTGCCTTCGTATTCACTCATCACTGGTCTAACTTGGTAAAACGATTCCGATTACTCACATATAGTAGCATGTACCTAACTAACTACCTACCTACCTACCTACCTATATTTTTGATACGTATTCTTTTTGTAAACGTAGTTTACGAGCGTGAGGATCAACGAAGAGAAGGAAATAGGATATGGAGGGGAGGGGCGGGGCGGGGCGGGGAGCGCAAAAGCGAGATTACTTATTCGCGATGAAACTCGATCGAGCGAAAGAATGGCGTGTCATTCGTATCAACGAGTAGATAATTGAGATTGAATCGTCATACAATACGATACAGAAAATAAGATGAACTGCATAGTAGCGTAAGACGGGCGCGGATCATCTGCCCGCGTATTTAATATTCAGAACGGAGCCGTTCGTTTTGACATCGTCCGACGACTTTTTGGCAGTGCGTTCCAATTTCAACCAATTTTTACGTTGCAGGGACCACGACTCGCGTAGAATGGTACTGATTTCGGTACCCTCGCCGATTAATTCTTGCAAACGCTGCACCGTCGTGTAAACGGTAACGGGGCTGATGAGGCCGAAGTCGAACATATTACACAAATGCAGCACAAAATTACGATACAAGTTTTTCTTCAACAGCTCTTGGCCGCGCGTCTCAAGAAACATGGTACAAGCTAACGGTATCTGGCAATCGCCCACAAATCTGCGTCGATGAAACCGAAAATCAAAAAATAAAAAAAAAAAAAAAGAGAGAGAGAGAGAGAGAAGGCGAAAGTCGAGACAATTTCGGGCGAGTGTGTGTGTGTAGCGAGCCAGCGCGCAAATACTCACCCGTATTTCATAACGTGCAAATTCCACATTTTCATCAGTTCTTTCTCGCCGTCGTTAACGTCCGTGAAATCGTCGATCATCATCGTGGTCTTTTTCTGCAACCACTTCGGATCACTCTCGTTCTCGCTATCGATATCCATTTCTTTAGGGTATATGGGCAAACAAGTGGTCGTATGATGATATAATCTATGCCGCACACAAACGAAATAGATAGAAATGACACTCGACGTTCACGAATTACTCGCAAGCTTTACCCGCACCCTTCGAACAGAGTAAATCCATTTACCTATTATGACCGCTTATATAGGCGCGCTGTCCGTCCACGTCGTTTTCATCTTTTTCATTGACGAATTCGGATAAACTATATCTTCGTGGTCTTTTCGGACGACAAACCAAAATTTTCGAGACTGGCGCTCTGCGAACCGGTCCTCTTTTGTGAATACCGAAAGCGACGGTGACGTGAGCGATTTCTCTGGATACGCCGATGTACGAACCGTCGTACTTTTCATTCAATGCAACGTCTACTCGAGCTCCATTCGTCATCTCCTGCGCGAAGCAACCAACCAACCAACGAATAAATGAAAAATACATAAAAATAGACAACAGATGGTCGGATAAATAATAAGGGCGAGTCGATCAGGTCGTCCATCAGTCGATACAAGAACGAAAGGGAGAGCAGTATAAAAATACGAGCAGGTAGAAAACGCTTACGGTATAGGCGAAGGTGAATCGAGCGTGACACAGTTTCAGATGTTTCAGCAACGCGTACAAATTCAAACAGTCCAGTTTCGGACACCATGGGCAATAGAAATCTTTATGAGGTTCGGTTTGCTGACGGCTATTGTTGCTATACAAAAATTGATAGACAATTTGAAAACTGCTGCTGTCTTCTTTGAACGGAGTGGAAAGTTTTAAAACGCCGTTATTATCGGGATTGTCGTTTTCCTTGTTATTGCTGCTCGCGAGGCCGTTACAAATCGCGCCGTTCTCGACAGTCGATTTGCCAGCCGATTCTTCGACGTCAGGATTGTTGGTCCAAGAAAGATGTAGTTTCAATTTCGGGCCCGCGGCAAAATTTTCAAACGCTGGCGACATTTCGTTGTCCTGAAAAGGCGACGATGAATCGAAAAAATTAAAACAAAACGAAGCGTCGCGTCGCGTCGCGTCGCTCGTAACCAAACACGGCAGGTAAACTCGGCGTTTTTACTCGATCACGCGTTAAACTTACTTCTTTATCTGGAATAGTTTCCCAAGACGTATTCACGTGCGATAATTTGGGCGAGTTTTGCGTCAGCTCGTGCATCAACAGTTGGTAATCTCCATCGGGTAATAAGCATCGATTACGCTTATCGTATACAGTTAGGTTAGTACCGTACTAAAATTCGTACATTTTTTCGTCGACGCCGTTGGAAATTTTACGCTTTTTCGCCGCTGGTCCGCCTAAACCTGAAGCAAGAATTGAGACAGCTTTCAGCTTCCGAGCAATGCGGCGTGAAATATTACACCTACATGTACGTACACCCGCACAAGCAGGCAGAGACACTCACTCGAATCGGAATCGGCTTTGTTCGGGTGGCAATTAATCGGCACCGTACCCACGCGTAACAGCAAATGATAGGACTTGACGAAGTGGCCGTTGGATAAGCTAAACGATTCTGTAGGAATGACGACCCGCGTCTTTCTGGGCGATGCATCGCCTGCAGGATTGCACGGCGCCACGATTGTACCGAAAGATTTCTGTAAAGTGAAATTTAAATAACGTACTTTTTTTTTTTTACCTGCCAATGAAATACTTTGCTTGTTCGAGTGTAAGCACGCGCGCGTGCTGCTTTCGGTACATACGTACAGTCATTACGGGGCAATTGCTTTCTTTTCTTTTCTTGTGACATATTTTCAAGAGTAACGTTTCGATTTTCACCGATTCTGTATTTCCTAATAAAAATTACGAAAACGCGAATAATTACCAAGCAATGCAAGGCTTGTTCTACAGCAGCTGCATTGGGAAAGACGACTCGATACGCTCGTATGCATCACATTGTCTGGTCGCGGCAAACAAACGCCCAAGTACAAGTAACAAAACAAGAGTTAGCGAGTAAATCAATCACGACGATACCTTCTTTGTTGAAGAAACCAAGGTACTTGATGGTTAGATATTCGAATGTAGGATTCACTAAAGACGCTTGGCGAGTTTGAGCTTCAATTCGTGGCAGTAGAGAGTCAACTCTGAAATAGTTTCGACTAGATTTCTTTTTGCATTTTCTCGACATATACGTCAAATTGCGATACTGGAAATACGGCTAGAAAAGAATTCGAATCAATCAAAATTAGCGCAAGAACTCGACAATAGCTTTGTTCGTTTTGGCTTGCTTCTTATGGAACTTCTCTAAAAGAATCAGCTTCTT
>FIZV01050443.1:0-13267 GCA_900050545.1 Trionymus perrisii | reverse complement strand
TTTTTCTTTTTTTCCCCTTTTTTTTTTTGGGTCCCCCCCGCTTTTTTTTTTTTTTTTTTTTTTTTTTTTTTTTTTTTTTTTTTTTACCAGCCATTTTATACGAGCGCAAATATGACCAGAATTTTGAAAATTTTCTCACATTACCATTTTATCGCAACCGTGTATGTCTACGCGTATACGATGCTTATACTCTTCTTAACAATATTTTCTATACCTACAATATAAATTTCAACGTTTTTGCCCCTTTTCCTCTTCTGACCGCCTTACACCAATTTTCTTAACCGATACCGCATACTCATTTGAATAATACGAATACGACCAAAGCGGCTAAATTTGAATACATTTCTGCCAGCGGTTCCGGCTCACTAAATTTTTATACCGTGTGTCTGAAAAGAATCGAATACATAGCGACTTACTATGAAACAAATACCCGCGCTTGAAAAGAAAGAAAATTATTTCGACGTACGTAATTCGTATTCATGCCTTTGCAAAAGGTACCCAATGCGAGCTTTCCGCCATGCCATAACACATTTCCTATATGAAACGTGCACTATTACCATGTGCAGAGTGATTTCTACCCCTGCCTAGGTCGCATCCTCGAAACCAATATGTTACCTGCCTCAAATAGCACTTTTTTCCTTACGCCTTTTGTTCGATACGCTTTTTTAGACGTCTTCTTTCATCTTCTTTCGTTTTTATTTTCATTTACTCCTTTGTTAATTTCGAAACGTGCTTTTCTACTTACTTTTTTTACATTTTCATGGAGGCTTTCTTATTAACTGCGTGAATTTTATTTTGTCAATGATGGAGAGTTAATGCACAATTCACCGAAGATGACCAGGAATGAAAACTATTCGATTAAAAGAATTGAAAAAATTGGAAAATTTTTAGCCGAATTTATGAAGGCTATTTGAAATTGCTATTTTTCATTTAAAAATTAATAAATGCAACAGTTTTTGAGAAGTCCGAATGGTCTTGTCACATTGTAATTTGATAAAATAAAAAGCAAACACACATAAAGCTTTGTTTATACTGAACTTGACCCGTAACCTATCCGTAACCTTATGCCCGTGATTTAAACCTAAACTAGTCGTGACACATTATTGGTTTATACTGAACTTGAAAGTCAAGTGATAAAACGGTAATTTTAACTAGCGATCCTGAAGATTTTTTTTTTCAATTACTGAAACACTAGCACTTCAAGCGGATTTTCATCGGGTTTCTGGATTCAAAACTGAAGTGATAATTGATAACACGATATTTTTTCTATTTATTTTCGATTTGGGCTTTGGCTATTTACGCTTTATATGTTGTAATATTGTGCGCCAACAATGATGAAATGTCAAGACTGTCAAGAGTATCCAAGAAACGAAAACGAGCAAAGAAAAAATTACGGACTCCATCAAAGTTCAAGTGAAGTTGCTATTCAGATTTCTTTTCTCTTCACTTTTTTCCTGGTGAAAACATGATTGGAGACCTTTGCTTTGCTGTTAACATATTTTTGACTATAAACGTTCATGTCCTACTTATTTAATTTCATTTCTGTATTCGCGCAATGCATATTATGTACACTGGCTGTTCATTATTTTTGGTACCTTGTCATCGTCTATATTTTATACTTATTTATTTTTCCTTTGTTCTTCTTGCCTAGTTGCAAAGCAGATATGCATCATTGCATTACTTCATAATAAATTATTTGATTTAAAATTGTGGTGTTTTGTTTTGATTGCCCTTAGTTAAACAATTATTGATAAGTGATAACAGATGCAATTTGGATGAAAGAATGAATGCTTGATTGGGTTTTCAATTACTTGAGTAATTATAATATTTCAGGATGGACACTGATCTCGAGTATATATTAATATGTCTTACATTTATTCTTATGTGCGGCTGCTCATTGTGCAAAAAAACCAAGGAGGAAACGGCGTTGGTCAATTCGGCCTGTCAATAACGAAACGTTTGAAAAGTGATTTTAAAATATGTTTGACGAATTAAAAGAAGGAGATGATGAGAACTTCTTCAAATATGTCAGAATGAATAAGAATACATTTGCTCAGTTGCTAACTATGGTAGAGGAAAAGATTCAAAAGAATCCGACAAAAAAGACCATTTCACCCGAGCACAGGCTTGCTATTACTCTGCAGTAAGTAAAATACAGTTATATGAAATAATCTACCCAAGTTCCAATATTGTTGTTAGTTATCATCAGGCTCATGGATCCTATCAGCAACCGTTCGCGGTTGTTGAAGAAATAGCTGCATTAAAAGCACGTATAAATAATACCATCGACAACTTCGTTTCATCAAATTCGCATCATTCTGGTAGTTCCAAATGTCCGAAAGGCGCAATTCATCTCGAACGAATCAAACTTCCTACATTTGACGGAAGCAATATTCTCGAATGGCCTCAATGGTGGAGTCTTTACAGTACTACTGTACACAACGACAAAGTCCTCTAGGATATCCAGAAATTTACGTATCTGAAATCATACCTCGATGGTGACGCTCTTTTAATGATTAAGAAAATTGAAACTGTTGAGCCCTGCGTAAAAAGTACGATGACACCGAAGCACTGAAAGCAGCGTACTACTCCAAATTAGATGAAGTGACCGCCGCGACATTCAATATTAAGTCTCAAAAAATCAATATCGATCCTGTAGTTACCAAAAGAATAACGCTTAGCTTCGCCGCGTCGATCTACGATCCACTCGGATTGTTGAATCCCTGTGTGCTGAAGCTTCGATTATTCCTTCCTTAAGGTCCACGAGTTGTAACGTTCACAATCCTGACTGGAGTGATTGTGACGCCCGCAGAATATGCAAGGAGTACCCTGAGGAACGTAAATTTCTGGATATCGTAGAGGTCTTTGTCGTTGTGTACAGCAGTACTGTAAAGACTCCACCATTGAGGCCATTCGAGAATATTGCTCCCGTCAAACGTAGGAAGTTTAATTCGTTCGCCGCCAGATCCGCGTCGACTTGTTCTTTGTGGTCGGAATAGCTAACCTTTGATTCGAGACGATTGAGTACGATTTTAACATCTTGTTTAGCCGCTTCAAAGACATTCGAAAAAACGACGAGTACGTACATATACTCGGCCTACAGCCTAGTGATTCGTTTAATCGTTAAAATGAAAATTTACCAATTGAATCAGTAATTTTTCACTGATTGACAGTGAAATTCACTGATTACCAGTGAAATTCACTGATTACCAGTGGAATTTCACTGGTAATCAGTCAATTTTGACATTTAAGACTGATTCAAATTAAGAGAGCATCTATGATCTGAGTATCTAAATAATTATCTTAGGTTACACCATCGGATTGAGATTTCGTATTCGTCCCGAAGAACAGCAGGCATTTCATAAACGAAGATTGCAATAAGATGAAGCTTTCCACGTTCGTGTGTTGAAGGAAAAAAAACACTCTTTTATGTTGGAAACAAGAATGTATTATTAGAAATTTACGCTGAATGACTTCAGTGTAAAGATTCCCGCAGAAAATCGTCTATATAACTTTTTTTTTCTCGCTATAGATTCGGATGCGCCAAGCCGAACCGAATCTTCCCAGTCTTATGCTATAAGCTGCAAGCTAGAAGCGTGCTCGAAATACCGTATTATCAGCGGTCGAGCACTTTTCGTAAAAAGAAAACCGCACTGTTTTACGAATTCCTTTTTCCAACGTTTGCGAAGAAAGATAAAAGCTGGAATTTTATACGCGTAGATGTACCTCGTACATTACATAGGTAAGACGAAAGGTTACATCGGAACATCTGTTTTGTCTCTTTTAACTCCAGGAAAAAAACTACGTGTACTGATGATAATAGGTACGTGTCGGCGGGGAACGGCTATTATGCAACAATTAACTCACGGTTCATCGCCAAAATACTCCTATTGTTACTGGACCATTGTTGGAAACGCGGTTTTAGCAGTGTAAACGACAGCTGGTTCAATATTTTTTGTCCTTATACTTTTTTTTTTTTTTTTGCGTATACCATTGGATAAATACTTAGTTTGCCATTAATTGAATGCCGCAGTGTCAATGCGGTGATGTACCAATAGTTTGATCAAATTCGTGTCCATTTATCGTTGGATTAATTGCTTTGACGATTGAGAGATTTTCTACGCATAGAATTTTTTAACGTAAGTATCTGTAATATATTTATTTTTTCTTCTAAAAAATTGAGAAAGTAAATCAGCTATTTACGATAGTAGATATTTTTCTCTAAAAAAAATACATAATTTCTGCAAAAAAAGAATTTGATTTTTTTTTCAAATTGACATAATAAAGTTCAATTTTACAAAAATTATAGTTTTATTTTTTTAGGAGGGGGGGGGGTCTTGAAGTTTGGAGGGCCTCCAGTTTGGTAAATAATCGAGACTTATTTCGAGGCCAAATATAATACTATATACTGGAATTTAATCCTGTGCCATTTTTTCTCAAGGTATCTGAAAGATTCAGATTTTTAGGTAAAGCACATCAGCGAACGGCAACGCGAAGATGAATTATTCCTCAAAATGAAGATCTTCCAACAGTCGTTGTCTGTGTTTTGGCGGCAGCACCGAAAAAACTAGTCCAGACCATGACGACCCTCCTCCTATAACAGTTACTTGGAAGATAAGTTGACAACTACCAACCTACGTAGTCGCCTTATTAGTTTTATTCTTCATCGTTGCGCTTTTTCTTTTTATTCTTATAATTTAATACGCCGAAAAGAAGACAAATACACAAATTTATCTCGTGATTTCTCTTCCGCACATGTAAAAAAATATATCAAAATAGTTAAATATTAAATCAAACGTCTAACGGCGACGAATCTTATTATTTTTTATAAATTTTTATCCTATTTTTCTATACAAGTCACAAATCGCTGCCTAGTTTGAAAAATCACTACTACAGAGTAAATCCAAATTAAATACACAACGTCAGGCACCCCCTACCGGCAAATTTAAAATCGGAAGCAGCACGAGAACCACGGCCCCAAGAATGGTGGTACCTTACAAAAAGTGAACCTGTTATCCATACACGAAACGACATAACTCGGACTTATTTCATTTTTTTTTTAAATTGTAATTAATTTTGAATTTTATATTTTTAAATATGTAATTAGTTTTCTACATTAACTTTCAATTCTATTTTTTTACAAAAAATCCCCAATTTTTTTGGAGTGGAAATTTTTTTTAGGGAAAAAATCCCCTAAAGCAGATAAAAGTGATCATTGGATTCCACGTTTTGCAATCGCAAGTAACTATTTATGGCCCCTTTGACTATAAATAATTTGAATTATATTCTTGCATTATCGCATAATCATTCTCAAGTAAATGCTCGGAAAACATTCACTGTTGAGTGTATAGTTTTCATGAATCTCATAAAAGTTGTCAATGTTAGTGGATAAACACCCAGAGCTGCAGAATTGAATTGTTTCTGTGTTTGGCATAAGAGAATATGAACATCTTTACGATCACTTTTGAACCTGTACCACGGTGTAGAGTACACGGCAAATGATAAGATTTCAGTCTGCACAAAAATCAAAAATGTACATAAAGCACAGTTGGACACTAATTTTGCGTTAGAGCTTCACCAAAAAAATTGTATACTTGTTCATCCAGTTTGGCTCCTACCCAGAAGATAACAAACGGTCCTTGCAATGTTGCCACAAAAAGGCATATCTCCTTCACCTTTATGACGTTTGAAGAATGTGGCTTTCATCGTCATAAAAATAATTTACTCGTCAAATAGGTAAAAAGTAACATATACATCAAACTCTAGGCATATGCCAAAACATTTATGTAAATCGATATCGCTTACCGACACAAAAACCAGAGCGTGTGAGATTGAACAATAAAGGATAACTGGCATACATAATCCGGTTACAGTTTCATAATAAACTATAAAATGCTTGACCATTCTGTAAACTCACATATTATTCTACAGGATCCTTTACCGGCAATATTAATGTTGAATACATGGAGAAAAGAAATATATCTAAAGCTTACTTAGTAACGTCTTTGTGAGCATACATAAACTTCTTAATACCATCTTGAAACTTGAGTTCAGTGCTTTTATAAGATTCGGCTGCTTCATCAAAATTACTATTCAACAAGTTCAATTCCTTTACCATGCGCTGCACCTCATTGTGGCATACAGCAACCTGGAATATCGCCAAAACACTCATTCCAAGGCCTGTGATCATTAAAGAAATCAAGAAAAAACTTATGAATCCGTGAAAAACCAAGTAAAATTTTAAAGATCCATAACGTTCGAGTCCTGACAGTGGTAAACCATAATTGGCGAAATATTTCACTTTTTCTTCTTCATAAAATAATATAACATCAAGAAAAGAGTCCAAGAAAGTTAACAAATAAGGTCCAACAGCTGTAAAAATCATGGCTATGAATATCCTTTTAATATCAAATTCTCCGGAACATTCTTCCGATTTTGATTTTTTCATAATTATTTTATCCATCAGCAAAATCATTGATTCTAAGTCACTTCTATGAAGAATTTGACAAATTGGTACGACTGCATACGTCAGCAAAGCGATAATCATTGCAAATCCAACATATATAAGCAATAAAATATTACCAGATTGTCTACCATACAGCACATATAAAGTCACAGTTGCCACAAAGCAGAACAAAAATCCTGTGAAGTGGTAACAGAGCCATAGATATTTTGTAACCGGACCTACTTTGTCAGTTAGATTACCACACACCATGTTACATATTAGATAGACCTGATTGGCTGCAGTTGTTTTATAACCAAACATATTCTCTTTTCCACGCGCTTGGTTAAAAATCTTCATCAAATCTGTGAATACTGAAATCATGGTAGATGTTATTGCTGCAAGCACTCCACTTAATGTAAATGGAAAAGCGAACAACGATGTAGATGGTTCATTTTCTTGTCACTACTGGCTCATTACCGAATTTATGAGCACCTCCTCTTTAATAGGTACGTTTCCATCCATATCGTGACTGAAGTTAATTTGCCAAAATAGACTTTTACAAAACGAAATAATAATGGAAATTAGTGGGTTCTCATTGATTCCCTTACTGAATAAAGTATGAAGGTAAATTTTGACGTGTTGAATCAATTTCCCTTAAGTAATAAAATTAAGTCAACTTTCAATAAACTAACAAGTCACATTTCCTTAAAAATTAGTGCTGGTAAAACAATACGATCCAAGGAATAATTTTGGTCATTACAAAAATTTTGACTAAACCTCTCGTTCTCTTATAATTATGCAAAATAAGCATGTGGTGTTATATAGATGTAATGTTAGAAGGGAGGGGGAGCCTAGTCAGCCTTTTTGTAATAGCAAAAATTATTCCTTTGTTCTCAATCAACAACTTTTGTTTGAAAATTTTTTCAATTGGACCCCTCCCACTCTTCTAATTTTTAATAATATATCATTAATAAATGAAGACGTAATTGATGCAAGGTTAGAAGGGAGGAAGGTGTCCAATCAAAAAGACGTGACGATAGTTCTGTTAGTTCAAAGAGACAATTTTAGTGATATCCAATTTTTAAGAGCACATTACAAGTTTATTTCCTTCAAGAATGCATCACAGCATTTTGAATAAATAGGTAATATAAAAACAAGCAATCGATATTTGAAATTTTTTGACAATAATCCTATTGTGTGAAATATGCGGGTTACAAAAGAATACGTAGCAGCAGCTCGATAATACGTATGCATGTACAGAGCGATAATAACTGCATCTAATATGACTTTGATAAGGTTGATTGAAGGGCGCGCGTGCCCGTTCAGCATATCCGGAAACCGGAAGAAATGCAAAATAAAGGAAGAGAACTTTGATCGTGTCGAATTTGCAACAATAGAAACGAAACGGTGTTCGTTATTTGGCGAAAAGTTTTTTAGTCCTCTTAAAAATTACAACCCTTCTTTTGAAAAATTGCTACTTATTTTGACATATATACTTTGTCATGTTTACGATCAGAGTTTTTTCACTTTACCACACAGAACCCTCTATTTCTCAACACAACACAACACATCGCTCGTTAAAACGAATAGGAAGAAGAAAAAATGAAAAATGAAAACTATTCTATGCTGGAAACCGAGAGAAGGGATATTGGATTTGGGTGAAAAACTGCGTTAATGGGCTTTGCATAGATTGAAAATCCGCGAACATCTTCGCTGTGCACAGACTATGTATGCATTTCTGAGTAAAAATTCGTTTTAACAGGCCATTAAGTCGATGACATCGACCAAACTATCAACCGTAACGTCACGTGTTCGCACGTAAGTCATTAAATACATCCGTCCCGAACGAAGGCCACACGACCTTATAATGCTTTTCAAAGTCGTAGTGGTTGGCCGCAGTATGTATTCCTATTTTACCTAGTTCGCAGGAAATTTTAATGCACGATTAATCTCCTAATGGTGCTGGTCGTCCTGTACCAACAAACCCGTGCACTGATGACGACCGGCGTATGTTTTTCGGAAATCTATATGTGCAGTGTAGTGTACTGATAATGTCTTACATTTATCTGTAGCTTGAGCAAAACCTTTCGAAAAATTCAATATATATTTTTTTAATTTTACTGACCATTGTAATTTTTTTTAGACTATGCAGATTTTTACAATCATAATAAAGGGGATATACCGGCGACGTAATTTTTTTTATTTTATTTTTGTATTAAAGATTTTAGTTTGTTCATCACAATCAGTGGTTAGGTATCAGTTTATTTATTTTTAAAATTCAAGAAAGAGATGAAACAGGTAAACAATTAAAAAGGAAATAATTACTGTAAATTACACATTTTACATTACTTTCATACTTTAATTTTTAAAAGTATTGAACACGAGATGCAAACTTTCATTCATGATTTAACTTTCAACATGAAAAATTTGAATAACAACGTACAAATTTATTTCTAGAAAAAAAAATGAAATTTTGAGTAAAAGTATCTCTTATTTTTGAATTTCTTCTAAAAATTTTCCCCTTTGAAGTTTTTGGAAAAACTCAAAAATCGTGAAAAATTTCTTTGGAAAAAATCCATTCAAATTTTTTTCAATTAACTAAAGAATTTGGTTGATAAAAAAAATACTGTAGAGCCTCGATTATCTTACTTCGCGTTTATCTTATAGAAATGTTTCACTCGACATCTTTCGGTTATCCGTCTACGAAACATCGGTTAATTCTTTTTTACAAACAATATTTTTAAATTTGGCTTAGATTTTGCTACAAGAATAATAATAAATATTCTTAAATTTCGTTAGAAAACAAACTTTTATTACAATTTTTGAAATTTCAATTATTTTTGAGCTTA
Organism: Trionymus perrisii; assembly: GCA_900050545.1. Taxonomy (NCBI): domain Eukaryota; kingdom Metazoa; phylum Arthropoda; class Insecta; order Hemiptera; family Pseudococcidae; genus Trionymus; species Trionymus perrisii. The sequence continues at coordinate 3,973 of FIZV01050443.1, read as the reverse complement.
TTACAGGCTCCCTTTTTATAAATTGAACTCAAAAAATTTATCATCGTACACTTTAGGATATCTCACAATTTTTGTAAATTAGTCAATTTTGGAAAATTTGACAATTTTGGAAAATTTGACAATTTTGGAAAATTTGAATGTTTTGAAAAATTTGCTTATTTTGAAAAATTTGCTTATTTTGAAAAATTTGCTTATTTTGAAAAATTTGACAATTTTGCAAAATTTGACTGTTTTAAAAAATTTAATTATTTTGAAAAATTTGTCAATTTTGAAAAATTTGCAAATTTTTTAAAATTTGAAAAATTTGTCGATTTTAAAAAAATTTCCAATTTTGGAGTTCATCAATTTTGGAGAATTTGTCAATCTTAGACACTTTGTCAATTTTGGAGAATTTGTCAATATTAGAGAATTTGTCAATTTTGGAGAATTAGTCGATTTTAGAGAGTTTGTAAAATTTGACAATTTTGGAACATTTGACAATTTTGGAGAATTTCTCAATTAAAATTTGAAAAATTTGTCGATTTAAAAAAAATTACCAATTTTGGAGTTTGTCAAATTTGGAGAATTTGTCAATCTTGAAAAATTTATCAATTATGGAGAATTTGTTAATTTTGGAGAATTAGTCGATTTTAGAGAATTTGTCAATTTTGAAAAATTCAACAATTTTGGAAAATTTTTCAATTTTAAAAAGTTGACAATTTTGGATAATTTCTCAATTTTAAAAAATTTGCCGATTTTGTAAAATTTGAAAAATTTGTTGATTTTAAAAAATTTGACAATTTTGGAGTTTGTCAATTTTGGAGAATTTGTCAATTTTGAAAAATTCAACAATTTACAAAAATTGTCAATTTTGAAAAGTTAAACAATTATTGAAAAAGTGATGATTTTTGAAAATTTTTCAATCTTTGAAAAATTACCAATTTTTATGAATTAAAGAATTTTAGAAAATGCAAAGTTCAATATTTTCAATTCATTCCATGAAACACCACTTTAAAAAAGTGACGCTTTAAAGTATCAACTTTCTGACTTCCCTATATCTTTCCTCTCAGAATCAGGGCTTTTCAGAAAAAAATCTGCAGCATCCCACCACCATTTTTCCCCCTCCAAAAATTTGAGTGAATATTTTTAGCCCCTCTTACTCATGAAGGGCCTCTGGAACAATTTTCAAAAAAATTATTTTTACATCTGTTTTTCATTCCAATACAACATGCCATTTTCTCAAAATTGTACCTCGGGCGTGCCGTAGTCAAATTTGACCAAAACCAACCCCACCTCAGCTATATTAAGATCAATTTGGCATATGGTACAACATTCATCGTCGCTACTTGAATCAACCAGAAATCAAACTTTTGGAGTTAATTTCTACAAATCCATGTTTTGGGGCTGCATCGCGCCCCCTTAATTTTTGGGTCAAACCAAAATTAACGAAAATCGAGCATGGCGAATGTGAAAATGTGATTGAATTTTCATTTAAATTATTTTACTGCAAGTACCTCAAAGATTGCCAAGTTTCATGTGACAAGAATTTTATGTTCAAAAGAAATACTCCTGAACGAAAGACTCGGTTCACGGTGAGGTACCTTAATTCCTATGGATTAGGATAAAGAAATGGTATATAAACTTGAAGAATAATTTTCAAATAATCTTGGATTGAAACTTCTAAATTATTTTTTTCGTCAAAGACTAAAGTCTAATGCTGTCCAAAACAAAGTGAAAACTTCAAATAGGCAAACTTTAGGTTTAGAAGAGCCAGTATGGCCAAGAACTTCTGATCAGCAATGACATAAAATTCCAACAGTAGCCAAAACCTCATTTCATTCAAGATCACCACACTTCACTTCAAAATGCCGCTTTAAATGCATAAGAATTGAGGTAGCCGTTTAAAATACTTTATAAATTAATCCACGAGTACCCATGTTAATAAAACATGGAGAAAAGGGCCACTCGTTTTGAATGGTCTTTCTTGAAAGTGCACCACAATAGGTTAGTAAAAGTAAGTATTTTGTACTCATAGATGCCGGAATGGTTTACCTGTCACATATCACATTTCCTATTAACCTTCGTTTAGTATACAAGATATTTACTATTTTATATACAATATTTTCAATTATCAAACCATCAAAGAGAACCACCCTCGACTACGAGTATTTTTCTAACCCCTTATGAATTTCTCTCTCTCTGTGGGGGGTTTGGCATCGCATCGCGTATATTCAGGTAGCCGAATGTAATTTTACGGTGAAATAATTTTTACCTATAATTTCGCTTATAATTGAATGAGGAGTCGGCAGCGAATTCTGACAAAGTTATAGGTATAGCTATTTTTCTATATAGAAGGTGGATCGAACTACTGGTTTGAAGTGGTTTTAGTTTCTTATGACACGCGCTTATATACTTATTCTTCGTGTGAGGTAAACTGCAGTGCGGAGAGAATATTCCGCAGGAACTATACCTATACCCAATCTTGATGTGATGTTTTATTATCGATAACTTGATTCGATCAAGTTCACCGAAGTCGACATTCGTATAAGAATACGGCACAGAGAAGGATTTTTACTCGAGCTCAACGAGAGACATAGTTTTCGAAGTAATCTCCGAAATTATATCGACTTCAAAGTATATTAGTCGGTAAATACATTTCCAGTAAATTAATTTGCGGCAAATACCGATGCCAATTCGTGAAAATATACAAGGGGGTGTCGAGTCGACGACACGGCCTGGGCCACGGAGCGAAATCGCAATGACGCTGGTGCGCTCCACTCTCGGCAGGCTTTATATTATAAAATTGTTTTGATCGAGTGGAAGCGTAATGGAAGCCGCGGGGTCATTTTCAGAAGATTTAAGTGTATAAGCTAGACGGCAACGAGGCGAAGGGGCCGCACAAACGTTGCGGCAAACTGCGAAACGAGGTTTGTAACTCAATTACGGTGAAGAGCTTTTAAAGCATGCTTCGATGAGCAGACAAATTGTTTCATAAACTGATTTCGTACAACAGTCGGAGTCAAACTTGATAACTATCTTTGCTAAAAACTTTTACACGCTGTCGAATATTTTACGTATAATCTTCGTCGTCGTTGTAGTTGTACTACCCTTGGCCCCCTCATATACGCGGTGTACTCCTCATAGATTAATACCACCTTCTTATAGTACTCCGAATAGCATTGAGGAAACAACGCCGCCAAAATCAATTCAGAATTTCGTTAACATCGAGGCGTTTTTATGGTATCACAAGTTGTCAACGCCTAACATCATCTCTCTATTTTTCATCTTTTCAACTTGGTTTTTTATGCGAAATGTGAAGAAACGAGGCTCTTTTGTTTTATAATAAATTTATAAACAGGCGAAATTCACTGCAATCATCATTTCACGCCATATTTATTCGTTATTCGAGTGGAAGACAAAATTTCTATCAAGCAAAGTCGCTCCTTTTAAGTAATAAAGGGAAGTCAAAAAGTTGATACATTGCAGTAAGTATCACAAAAATGAGTGATTTTTCATCCTTTACGCATTTACGCTGATGCAGACTTTGCCGGCGATCACCTCGATCGAAAATCGACTACCGGTATTATTATTTCGTATCACGGTAATATAATCGATTGGTATGTTAGAAAGCAATCATGTGTTGCAACTTCTTCTGCGGAATCGACTTATAAATCGCTAATCTAACCGTAGGATCGTTGGCATATATCGCTCGTGGTACGAGGGCGGACGTTAAAAATCATCACCATTTCAAAAATTGACATTTTTTCAGAAATTGACAAGTTTTCAAAAATTGACAAATTTTTAAAAATTTAAAAATTTACAAAAATTGACAAATTTTTAAAAATTGGCATTTTTTAGAAATTGACAAATTTTTAAAAATTGACATTTTTTCAAAAATTGACAAGTTTTCAAAAATTGACAAATTTTTAAAAATTGACAAATTTTCAAAAATTGACAAATTTTCAAAAATTGACAAATTTTCAAAAATTGACAA
>FIZV01050433.1:0-10627 GCA_900050545.1 Trionymus perrisii | reverse complement strand
AAAACCGCAAATTTTTCGGCCTTTTTAAAAATATTTTTTTTGGGGTGGGCCCCCCCCCCCCCCCCGTTTTTATACATGTGTTTAAAACAGTCTAAATTGCGAAGAAAAAAAATCAAAAAATCAATGCACAAAGAAATACCAAAAAATGAAAACAATAGTACAGTGTTGCCATATTTTTATTTCGAATAATCAGGGGGAAAAAATTGATTTCCAATGAATTTTGACAAAAAAATTTCATAAAAATCAATGAATTTCAACGAAAAAAGGGGGACCTTTGAGCAAAAATCAGAACTTTTTCAGCACTTTTTCGATCTTCAGCACCAATTTCTAAATTGGAGGACGTTTTCAGCACTTTCAGCACTATCATCACCTGTCAGACACCTTGTAATAATTTTTGAAAATTTATCAATTTTTGAGAAACTGACAATTGTTAGGAATTTTACAATTTTTTAAAATGTTATGATTTTTGAAAAATCCACAATTTTATAAAGATCAAAATTTTTGCGAATTGTAGAATTTTAAAAAATTCATCGATTTCGATAAATTTGATAAATTTTTCAATTTAGACTATTCAGAAAATCATAGATATACCTATAATTAAAAATTTGCGCAATTTTGGGAAGTTTTGAAATTTTAAAAAACTTAATTATTTTTGAAAATTTATCTGTTTTTGAGAAACTGGCAATTATTAGAAATTTTACAATTTTAGAAAAGGTGGTGATTTTTGAAAATTCTGAAATTAAAAAAAGATTAATATTAGAAAATTTTTAAAAATTCAACGATTTTGGTAAATTTAATAAATTTTTGAAAATTTTGCAATTTTGACAATTCAGAAAAATATTGAATAATTAAAAATTTGGCAATTTTGTAAATTGTTAAAATTTTTAAAAATTCAATAATTTTTGAAAATTTGAGAAATTGACAATTTTTAGGAATTTTACAATTTTTAAAAAAGTGTGGTGATTTCTGAAAATTCCGCAAATTTTTAAAAATAAACATTTTTTTGAATTAGAGAATTTTATAAAATTCATCAATTTTGGTAAATTTGATAATTTTTGAAAATTTGCAATTTAGACAATTCAATATAATTTTTTAAAATTGGAAAAAATTTCAATACAAATTTTTAAGAAATTTTAATACTTGGATTTTTAAAAAAATTATACATTTCTTCAAGAAATTGAATTTTAATTATATTTCATAAATCAGTCCTCTCCTCCTCTGAAGAAGTGACACAGTAATCATGTACTGTATCAATTTTCTGACTTCCCTATAATTATGTGGTGGCGCGGCGTGTTCGGGGTGAAGGGCGAAGCTTACCTGTACACTCCGCACTCAAGTGGACGCCCACGAGTGCAGGAGCGGAGACATCAAATCAAACAACAAGTCTGAATATAAGTACTACGTATATTAGATTCGTTACAATGCTCGGTTTCGATCTCGGTCTGATTTACGTAAATTAAAATTAGCTTACATACCATCTTTCCCGGCAGTTAATCTAAGAGAAGTTTAACCTACCCGAATACTGAGTTAGCGATGCCACTACAATTTTATAAAATTGAAAATTATTTGTAGTATTGAAAAATCATGTAAAGCTAAAAAACTTTCTGAAATTGAAAAATTCAATCCTTTTTCAAGAGTTTATAATATTATGTTCATTCATGATTTTTTTTTATTCTTATTCTGAAGAGGAACATGTCAGTTCTTCGAATGAATTTTTCACATTCGCTGAATTTTCTATAACAGAAATTATTCAAATTTACAAAATTTTCGGTTTTATAGATTTTTTAGTTTTACTTCTATGAAATTTCCTATTTTTTTTTAGATTTCAATTTCGTCCAATTTCTAGTCGAATAAGCATGATTTTTACAAAATTTTCCCATTCAACTCATCACAAAAGTTCCTAATTTTCCTGAATTTTCATGAATTCAATAAATATTTGAAAAAAATTTACTACGCATATGTACTTAGTTTTATGGAACTCAACTCTTCAATGAATTTTTTTAAATTCTATTTTACACACTTTGAGTAATTAGAACTACTTTTATTTTATGGACTTCCTCAAATTTACAACACCTATCAATTACATAATACCTAGGTACAAATAATTTATTTGTAAAAAAAAATATATGAAATTTCACAAAAAACTTAAGTGTTTAAAATTTCCAAAAAAAAATTCTATAAAATTTGAATGATGAGATTTCATGTAGAATTAAGAAATAACATCAGCTCTTATTTAATTAAAATACGTATAAATCGTTATTTAACGAAACAAAAATTTGAATAAAAGACAAAAACAGCCACATTGGATAAAAGATTCCCAAGTGGAATTTTTTGAAAAATCACCCTGTTCAATGAATACAATTATCTATGGCCAACTCATTCCAATACAGAAACAGACTAGTGCATCACCATAATCAGTATAGCACGCCACCATAGACACGGATTTGCCATAAATTTAATAATTACTGGTACTACCTACTTTTGCAATTTACATACCTAGTACCAAGTCACGAAACATCAAAACCTTGATAATTGGTCACCTTGGATGAAAATAAAATTATCGATAATACATCAGTTACGCGTAAAATTCAGTACATAGTACATACATCTATCTTCATCTTTAATCTAGGCACGAATCCCGTTACACGATTGGTTGATTTGAGAAACCAATAACTACCTATACAATTTTCGAAAGAATACAGCCATGGAGAAAAAACACCTGTTATGTAGATAATAAGCACCCGCAAGAGTGTAAGCTAAGCTCGTATTCGAGGGCCAGGGCCTTGATATTGCATGGCGTAGGTAGTAGGATAACCCATAAAAATCGAAATATCTTTCATTACTATTTACCAATGATTTTCAAGCCATGAGTAGGTACGCTGTGTTATTATGTAGGTATTTTTTTGATTTTTTTATTCGATATTACTATTATTATAGTTCATTGCGAGGGTCTACGATTCTTTTTTCGGCAGCTATTTTTTTTCGTCTATGGTACCTATACATTTTCTTACAAGTTGATTGCTTATACGTTGCAACGTTAATGTTACTTTAATAATCGTTCCTACTTCTACACGATGATTATACGTTTTTAAAACAAGAAAAACCGTGTCGTGATTTTTAGCCAGGCGTAACTTGACTTTTTTTTTCTTTTTTGTACATTCAACACAGCATGACGTTTCCGGATCGCAATTCCGTGCCCGTAGACATTCCTTGGTTCCGAATTTTTTTCATTCGTCGAGTATACGCTGCAGCGGTATTAGAATAAAAACAACTTTTAATCGAAAACTCGAAGAGGATTTTCTACTGAAGATCTCAACAAGTGAATGAGGAAGAATTTGTCATATTTATGAGGTTTTTTTCGAGCTGTAAGTAACGCGAGGGAGGGTGAATTTGCACCGATAAAAGTTGTTTCAGAGATGAACGAATGATTTACGATTTGAAACAGTTTATATTCTTGTAATAGGTAGCTACTTTTCGCATGATTTCATCTCGCAACACTTTTAATATCTTGTTCAATTGAATTTGCTGCTACGACGATATTCGTCGCCCCTGCGTGCTTTTCTTTCATGGGTGCTCTTTCTCTCTCCATTTATATGGGCCAATTTCAGTGGTTGGATTCTGCTGTGCTCTGGTATAGATAGTTTTACGGGCAGAATTGGCTCTCTCTCTCTCTCTCTCTCTCTCTCTATCTCTCTCGACGATACGGCATGCGACGAGATTATGTATACGGTGTTGAGAAAAAGGAGGTGAAATTTTTTTCCCGCCATTTTCGCAAGCTTTTCTGAAGACTGTCGATTCTTCCAGGACATTAACTACGGCGGTTAAAAATGTACACTTTTATTATTCTTCATCTTCCTTCAGTTTTTGTCGCCTTTTTAAAAACTTACTATACACCCGATATTACCGCCGGGCCCAGCCAGGCCGCTTCCACCGTACAAAAAAATGCTTATTTTTCCATATAATGAGTTTCCTTTTTCCTCTCTTATCCGTGCCGTGCTGTACGGCGTGCTCGCGCCCGTGGATCCCTTTTCAGCACCAACCGGCGTTTTCTTTTCGCCTTATCCAATGTAGTAGAACGTATACACGCGAGAAATTTTTCTAACGCTGTGTGAGAATTCCGAAAGTTGCGAAAAAAAAAGTATACGTGTATACTTGACACATAAGCACAAGCTTGCGTGATGGGATAGCGTGGGTATTTATCATCCGCAAGCTATAAATGCGACCGAAAATATTAAAATTTGACGTTTATGATTTTTTTTTTCTTCTTCGCAACAGCGGAGCAAAGTTGAGATTTGAGGCTTGATTCGGGCGAGGAGGGATTTTTTGTTGTTTCTTTTTTTCGCAAGTGTTTAAGTATGGTATAATTTTGTTTTTATGATTCATAAGATTTTCGTTCTCTTTCTGGAATCATAAGCATGTCCTGTGGTGTCTAAAATTTTCTGAATTTTCGCCAAAACCCCGGCGATTCCACCAAAGTCCCCCGCCCCGCCGAAATTGAGGCCTTTCGATAAAGCGGTCCTCTCCTCGCTCCGGACTCCTAAACCGGAGTCCGCCATCCTTCCTTCGAGTAAGCTGAAGTTATACCATTTTCGAAATTCTAATAACGTATAATATAAATATATAATTTTTTTTTTTTTTGTTGCAGCACCAAGAGGCCCCGTAAAAAAAAGCTTGCGGCGGCTAAAACGCCGGCGCTTGGTCTTCCAGGAGAATGGTTGGTGGGCGACAGGATTTGTAATTTTTTAAAATTTTTATTTCGAATTGTTAGAATAAGTATTGACAATGTTTCGGACAAATGTTTCGTCCGTCCAGACAAACAATTTATTTATTTATTTATTATTATATTCAGATGAAGTATACAGATGTTCACATTGTGAACATCTGAGTGTTTGCGATAATTCCCGGCGGAAGCATTACGCTCGCAAACACGTAGGTATGAATCCTCCGCCGGGAAATATACGAGCGGAGGTTGGAAATACGCCGAAGGTAAAACCCATTTTTTTCGAATACAACACCCTCAAACCCTCAAAAATGTTTGTCATAAATATGTCATATGTCATAGGGGACCCCTACACCGACCCCTACACTGACACCGACACCGACGACGACGACGACCCCGACACCGACGACGACGACGACCCCGACACCGACACCGACGACGACGACGACCCCGACACCGACACCGACCACTGCTCCAGATTACGTTTTCCCGATGCCTGCCGAGTTCAGGGAACACGGAAATTTCATCTCTGATGGAATTTTCCGCCTGAACGAGGTGCAGTGCAGAGGAGCAGTGGCGGCGAAGGTGTCGCTGGATTTGAACATAGACAGGTAGACATTTACCAGTGATATTTCAAAAGTCCTCTGCAATCTTGTGAAATCCTCAGGATGCTTCTAACAACCGAACCTTGACCACTCTTCAACTTCGATTGAGCTGAAATGTGGTTCACTGAAGAGGCATGTCACCCACACCTCAGAACCAAATTTTCAGCTGCCAAAGTTAATTTTTCAATTTTTGGCGAATTTTTGAAAATGACGTGAATAGCCCAGTGGTAAATCAATTATTTACAAGAATTTTAAATTTTGGGATGAAATTCTGAACATTGGTTCATTTAGTAAAGTCGACCCTCCGAGTCGATTACGGCCATTTTTGAAGTGATCTGATGCTTCTAGCAAAAGTTGAGTTACCAAAATTTTCGAATTAAAAAAAAATATATATACATATGTCAATCATCATCTCAAATTTTGGATTCAAATGTGCTAATCGACTGATGATATCAAACTAATGATGGGATTAAATTTTCAGGTTCCAAAGTTGAGTACAGCATCATTTGAAGCATTTTCAGTGTGCTGGAGATGCTGGAGAGAAGTTAACTTTTTTGCTGGAGCTCCAAATCGCTTCGAAAATGGTCGAAATCGACTCGTGGGGTCAAACTTATTGTGTGAATCGATTTTTAGAATTTTATCCAAAATTTGCAATTTTTGTAAAAAAATTGATTTAGCAAGAAGCTATTTTCATCATTTTCAAAAATTCGCCAAAAATTGAAAAATCACCTTCGGCAGCTGAAAATTTGGTTCTGAGCTCTGAGTGACATTACTCGTTCAGAATACGTTATATTTGGAAAACAAGGTATTCTCAAAAAAATGATTTTTCAAAAATTTGAGGGCCCTGAACCTCCTTCAGCTAAGTAGTATCAAATGCCTTGTTTTCCAAATATAAGGTATTCTATTATTCATTTTCACTCGTTAGTACAAAAAAAATCGTAAAAAAAGTCATATTTTGTTGCTCTAAAAAATTTTGGACATATGACCATCCCACTAGGTGGCACTTTGGGGTCCTCGAACGGTCAAAATTATTGAAAAAAAATTTTTTTTGGTCATTTTAGGTAACTTTTCGGCAGATTCGAATTATATCATGGTATGCACCATGTACATTGTACCCAAAATATGATTCAATTATCTAATTTCATTCGTTAGTCAAATAAATCCCGAAAGAAGTTGAATTTTCATTACTTGAAAAAATTTTGGGACACATGAACCTCCGTGAAGTGCCCCGAGCACCTTAAACCGAAGTGTCAATGTTTTTTCTCAGGGTTTACCTCGTGTATATTTGCATATGGCAACATTTTGCGTGAAAATGAATTTTATTTTCATTTTAGCCACATATTAAGAGGGCTGTACCTCCCCTTTGAATTACCATTTTGGGTCCAAAATGCATCTTAACTAAGAACCTACACTTACATTCGAAGTTTTTCAATTAAATGCCATCATTTCTGAATAATTGTGCTGAAAAAAATGATTAAAATAATTTTTATCATGGTTTCCCATATTGATACCCATAAGGAAAAGGCAGGGCCGTGCAGAGGAAATCCGGGCCCTGGAGGAAAATTTAGGGCCCTTTTGGTTAAAGCAGATTTTTATAGCACTGGTAGGCCCTTAGTGAGCCCTCCAGAAAAACTCGGGCCCGGGGGAAACACCCCCTTTCCACCCCCTCTGCCTGGCCTGGGAAAAGGGGGCTGGAGGCAGGGGTTAATTGGACTGAAATTTTCAGGGTATCATTTTTTAGTGTAAATGGGCCGATCTATTAAATATTGGGAGCCATCCAATTCTAAAATTTCGAAGATGAGGACCCCCCCCCAACACAATGAGAGGGTGGACCCTTGGGGTGAAGGGGTGTGTGTATTGTGGTAAACTTCATAGACTAGGAATTTTATTCTGAATAATTTTTGTAATTACTGATTTTGCGCTATATTTGTTATTTTCATGATAAATGAGAATAATCCGATTTTAAGTATTACTTAAAAGTATATTTTTGAAATTTGGCGCGCATGGGTTGCTCCTAGTGGGATTTTTGTAATAACCAAAAATGTAGATGAGCCTTAGAGAAACAACTTTTGCTTGAAAATTTTTTCTGTACAACCAACGGAAGGGGAGATATACGCATTTTTAAGAAAGGGGTGGATCCTCGGAGGGGGAGGGGCTAGCAAAAATGGCACCAAGCTTATTTTTTTGTAAATACCTTCTAGATTCAGAATCAATCATCAGATTGCTTTCAGCATTCAAGTCGCGAGGAAGCTATTTTTTTGTGGGAATACGTCTATACTATTTCCTAAATTCCTGTAAAATTCTCTGAATTTCTGTGAGTTTGCATAAATTCCTGTAAAATACTCTAATTCTCAATAACCTCTTCAAATTCCCGTACACTTCCCTAAATTCTTTTGAAATTTTCGGAAGGCGTTTTTGATTTTGATTTTTATTTTAAATCTTCTAAATTCCAATTTATTCCTTTCCATTCCTGTAAAGTCTTTGAAATTTCTGTGAATTTGCCTCAATTCTCGTAAAATTTTCTGAACCCCTATGAATTCCCATGAAATTTTCTGAGTTCCTAATAATTTCTTCAAATTACTGTGCGTTTCCTTAAATTCTTGCTAAATCCTCTGAAGGCTTGTTAGCCGAATTTATTTTCTTTGGAGTCTTCCTAATTCCTACGCATTTTTCTCAATTCCATCAAATTCCTGTAAATCTTCTGAATTTCTGCAAATTCTTCTAATTTTTGTTTTGAAGTTTGTAAATTTTTGTAAAATTCTTGCCGTTCTTATTCTCCTTCTGAATGCCTGTGGATTCCTCTACCTAAACTCCTGCCAAACCCATTGAATGCTCTGAATTCCTGTAAATGATTGTGAATTCCTGTGGAATGCTCACAATTGCTACATATTTTTCTTAGTGATTGAATTATAAATTCCTGTAAATTTCTTTAAATTTTTGTAAGTAAAATCAAATTTTTGTGGAATCCTCTTAATTCGTATGCTCCCCTCGAAATGGCAGGAAGTTCCTTTGAGTTCTTGAAGAATCTTCTGTATTCTCCTGATTCCTGTAAATTCCTCTGAATTCATGTAAAAGTTCTGTAAAATTCTTTGTACATCCTAAGTTTTCCTAAATAATTATTATGAAATAAGAAATTTCTGTGAACTCATCAAAATTCTTGTAGGTACTTTGTACTTGCATTTCTGTGGAATTGTTTTGATTTTTGCGAGTACTTGTAAAATTAGAATCTCGTCTGAAGAAATTAACTGTGTTTTGAAATCCACATTTTTTTCAGCACTTGGTTTTTGTTTTCCTCGAGATCATAAAAATTTTTTCTAATCCTTCTGATTTAGAAATATTTTTAATCCAATTTTAATAATTAAAAAAAGGGTGGAAAATTTTGGAATCGAATTCATGGCTGAAGGTATCCCGTACCTATCGCACAGCACATCGTCTTCGTCGACTGTACTTTGTAGCAGAATATCCAAAATTCCAGCAAACACTCTAATTAACATAATAAATAAAAGAGCAAAAAGGTCGGCTCTTTTAATAGATATACAAAGCATTAAGTCAGAGTTACACACATAGTTAAGTGAAAGTGGCACTAGAAAAAGGGTGCTATCCAGTGCCGGGTAAAAGTACACCTCTTGGTCGTCTACTCTACCCTCCACCCTACAAGCTATCTTGGTATAACGAGGAGAACGATGCGATATAACGGTGTCGCTGCGACGACGGTGTACTCGAATCGCCATGTACATAGCGTGGGAATGAGCTAGTAAAACACTTGCGAACATAACATTTTGTTTGAAGATGTTGCAAACATTTGCGGCCAGCGACAGTATAAGCGATGAGACCAAAAAAGGCCATCCCGCCGTTTGGAATTTTAACAAATAGCCGAACCCCGGGTTTCGGTTCTCGGTTCTGTTGGCCTGTAGCGGTGTACTCTCGTTCGTCGGCCGTCTCTCGGTATCCCTTGTATACCAAGAATGCCGCATGATTAAAGGACCCGACTCGGACTCTATGCGGTCTGGTCATACCCATTATCGTCTCCCTTAGAACATAAACTTTTCAAAAACTTTCCCCGTTTTCCGATTATTTATGCGTGCAGCAGATGCATTCTCTTACTTTTGTTTCTTCATTGTTGTCGTATTCGAAAGATTGGGCAAGGCGAGGAAGAGGCACACGAGTACAATTGATAGAGAAAATCCACACCGTGGATGGTGTGTCGAGTATATTTTTAGGTTATTTGAAAATTTGATAGGGAAAAAAAAGTATTTTTTTTTTTTTTAGATAGGTAACATGGTTTTTCTCTTTATTTTTTGCAGATGATCTGATCAGTGAATTTTTAAGAAATTGAGCGATCAGCCTTCAAACGAATCAAGAGAACCCATGAATACTCGTAAAAAACATTCAGTTAATTTGGCCTCGTGAAAGTAACAGTTAAATTTTGATGGATTTAGGTACTGGAATTCAAGAATCCCCAAGCATTGAGAGAAATTTTTATTTAGAAATTGTGAGGATTCCACTACAATTTCATTTCAAAGAAATTTCCAATTATTCAGAATTTTTTTTGATAAAATTCAAAAAAATTAATTTGAAAAAAAAGCTAAAATTCTTTCCAAGAGAATTTTTTTAAATAGAGAAATTCTACCAACAAAAAATAATGGAAGAATTGACACATTTTTTTTAAAGCGAAATATACCTACAACTGAGGCCAGAAGCGATGACAAAATTTTTAAAACGTATTGATTAATTTTTTTTTGGGGGGGGGGGGGGGTGTGTTTGTGAGTACTGGATTATTACGCCCGTTAGGAAGGGGCTTCAGATGAAGTTGGTGAGACTATTCTTTTTTATGAAAAATAATCTTCTTAAAAAAAAATGAAAAAATGCAAACACAAGAATAGTTTTGTTTTTGTAAAAAAAAATTTTGAAAAATTGTACAAGTTGAAAAAAAAAATTAATGTAGGTACATCGAAAAAGTTTTATTAAGAAAATTCTTTAAACAAAATTTTCAGTTCACTTCTTGAAAAAAAAAGATTAAATAAAATAAATATGATTTGAGAAATTATAAAAAATTCTCCTTAACAAAACTTTTTAATTTGAGTTTCCTTTAGTAAAAGTTGAAATTTCATAGAAATTTTTTTTTTTTTAAATCCTGTGAAGAAAAAAGTTGTACTTTACTTAGGTACCTATTGAAAAAATTATTAAATTATAATTTGATCAGAAAAAAATTCTGAAAAAAATCTCCTAAAAAAAGTTTTTTTTTTTTTTTTTTTTTTTAACGCCTTTCTTATACAATGGCCCGGGGGGGGGGGGGAAGAGG
>FIZV01050432.1:0-13920 GCA_900050545.1 Trionymus perrisii | reverse complement strand
TTCCAAAATTGACAAATTTTCCAAAATTGACAAATTTTCCAAAATTGACAAATTTTTCAATAATGACGAATTTTTAAAAATAGTCAAACTTTTAAAGATTAGCAACTTTTTCAAAACTGACAAATTTGACAAATTTTAAAAAACTGATAAATTTTGAAAGATTGACAAATTTTGAAAAATTGAAATATTTACAAAACTTACAAATTTACAAAAAAAAATTAATTTTCAATGATCCGATAACTTTTCCAAATGATATATTTTGAAAATTTTCAAAATTTCGGTAATGCATAAACTTTAAGTTTTTTTTTTTATGAATATTAAATAAAAATAATTTTGTCTCTCCACCCCCCCCCCACCCACCTACCTTCAAAATATATCAAAAGAAACATAAAACTAGAGCTCTAATAAAATCGCCTCGCAAATATTAAAAATTTAACCCATGGAACGTGAAAATGAAAGTCTGAACAATAACACGGAAAATTTGTTTATGATCTTGTAGAATTTTTGAACCACTTTCACAGAGTTTTAAATACCTATTTATTTTTTATTACAACTTCATAAAAATCTAATTTCTTTGAAAATTTTGAAGTAAGTCGGACTTGCATGACTTCCCTATCAAAACGCCACTGCGCCTCTCCCCTTTCCGTCTTGAAAAAAAGATGCTCCATAACCACCATTTCTGGAATAGTTCTATAACTAGGCAAAAAAAGAGCACCTTTTTAACAAAATAAGCCAGACATTTTTATGCATGGACATTTGGCAGGCTATCTATTATAAAGGTTAATCTTCGCCTCTAATCTCGTATATGTGGCTGTAATATCATCTTTATCGTCACAGGTTTGCATCATCGAATTGGGCGGCACCATCGGCGATATAGAAGGTATGCCATTTGTCGAAGCCTTCAGACAATTTCAGTTCAAAGTGGGAAAAGAGAATTTTTGTTTGGCGCACGTGTCTTTAGTTCCTCAGGTAAAAAAATTGTCCATCGTATTTCATCGGATATCGATAATTTCCGATTACTTACTTTATTATATTTCGTTTTAATTTTCCATTTCATAGCCAAAATCAACCGGCGAACATAAATCGAAACCTACTCAAAGTAGTGTACGAGAACTGAGGAGTGCGGGATTGTCACCCGACATAATTGTCTGTAGGAGTGAAACTGAAATCAATCGAGAAATACAAGAAAAAATTTCCAACTTCTGTCACGTTAAACCCGAAGAGGTAAGATAATGGTACCTATGCCTACTGTTGGTCTTTGTTCTTAGGCACATATTTTAATTTTTATCGTTTCGATTGTTATTTTTTTTTCTTCAACTTGCAGGTCTTGTGCATACACGATGTGAGTTCAATTTATAAAGTACCAGTTTTGATGGAAGAAAAGGGCATCGTTCAGTTATTTAGTTCCAAATTGAATTTAACCGAGATCGTGCATTTCAAACCCAATTTACCAGATTTTATGCAACAGTGGAAAGAATTAGCCTACAAGTGAGCTCCCATTAAATCTGTCCATTAAAAAAAAATAATCCGATATGCTGTAATGAATTTACGAGTTGGTAACATAATCGTATTAATTTGACTATCTGATTTTGAAATACGATAAAGATATCGATTTCCTGTAAAAATCAATTTCATTCCATTAATTAATTATTTGATAATGAATTCGAATCGTTGTTGGTAAATACTCGATTTGATGTTTACTAATACATTCATGTACTATTGATTCGTCAGAGTTGAAAAATTACGAGATGTGGTAAATATCGCATTGGTTGGAAAATATACGAAACTTCAAGACTCCTACGCCTCAGTATCGAGGTCTTTACAGCATGCTTCCATATTCGCCGGTTATCAATTGAATTTAATTGTGAGTATGTGTATGTTTAAGGAATTAAATATTTTATGAGATTGGAAATTTTTCATGCAATTGGTAATTACGTTCCGTTTTTTCTCTGCCTTTCTTAACAGTACATAGATGCCGAAAACTTATGCGAGAGCATGAAAGAAGAGCAACCTACTGTTTATCACGAGGCATGGCAAAAATTATGCAGCAGCCAGTGAGTAAAACGATGTACAATTCGATAAAAATATTTTCTCGCGTATGAGATTGGTTTTTCATTTTTCATTTTTTTTTTTTTTTTACAGAGGTGTTATTGTTCCTGGAGGATTTGGTAAGCGAGGAATCGAAGGAAAGATAGCAGCTTGTAATTGGTGCAGGAAGAAGAAAGTACCATTCCTTGGAATATGCTTGGGTTTACAAGCTGCTGTTATCGAATTTACAAGGTAGGTACTTTATCGTAAAAATTCAGGTTATTATGTCTATTCGACAATTACCTTACTTTATTTATTTTTCATAACAGAAATGTATTAAAATTGGAGGAAATCGCAGACAGCGCAGAATTTAAAAACGAAGAAACGCAAAACAACGAGAAATTGTCGTCTGCTGAAGAGGAAAAAGTTGCAGCCAATTCCAAACATTCCAGTACAGCTGATAAAGAATGCATTATAATTGATATGCCGGAGCATAATACTGGTCAAATGGGTGGAACGATGCGTCTGGGAATAAAGAAAACATTTTTCGTAAAGAAACACCTCGATGAGCCTAATCCGTCCATTCTATGTAAGTTGATCTGAAATTTGAGCGATGCGATTTACGTAAGAAGGAAGAAATGTCGTCTGATTCGACTGTCGTTCGTTTTGCTCTATTTTGTTTCAGATGCTTTATACAATCGTAAACAAGTGGTCGAAGAGAGACATCGACATAGGTACGAAGTAAATAAAAATTATGTTGAAAAATTGGAAAAAGCCGGCCTCCGTTTTGTTGGTAAGTTTCTAATACGTAGACGTAATTGGACCTTTTCATTAGGTTGTGCTGGTTTTAGAAAGACAACATGGAATTTTTTTAGTTGCAGGTCAATTTTTTCCGAAAGACCTAGTTGAGATTTTTTTAAATGTTGTTTCGTTCGCAATGAAAAACCTCACTTTCGGTTTCTGTATTGTAATCTTATAATATTTTTTTCAAAAAAACTTGAGAGATTCTTTTGATGAGAGAATTTCTATTGATCATAAAAATTAAAAAATCTTGCTATTCTAAGAAATTGAGAATTTTTTCCATTCCAAAGGTTGAGATTTATTTTCTCTGAGAAAATTAAAAAATATTTTTCTTCGAATTTCAAGAATGAATTTTTGTTGAAAAGGTAGGGGTTTTCTCTAAAGAAATTTATTCATTTTTTCCACAAATTTTAGTCCTTTTCTCCAAGAAAATTTCAAAATCCCCCCTTCAAAAAATGAGAAATTCATTCAGTAAAAAAATGAAAAAAATTCAATCAATTTGAGATTTTTTCCCAAACTAAATAAGATACCTTTTTCTCTGAAAATATTAAAAAAAAAATTTACTGCAATAAATTTTTTTTAAATTTTTCCTCTAAAAAATTGAACAATTTTTTTGAGAAAAAAATTTTTTTACGATTTTCTCACCTAATTCCTCTATTGAAAAAAATAATAATAATAACAATAGGAAGAGGAAAAACCTGTTTTTACGCTGCTCACTCCAACTCCAAAAAATTAAGATGAGCATTATTTTGAATTCCACGAGAATTAAGAATTTTTCTCCAAAAAAAAAATCGTAAAAATTTGTTTTTCGAGAAAATTAAACGATTTTTTGCCCCAAAAATTGAAGAATTTTGAAAGAATTTCTTTTTCTAAAATTGAGGCAGTGAATCTTTTGTTTTTTTGCTCAAAAAAATGAAAAATTTTCAACTTATCTTTTCCTTCGAAAAATTGAAAAATTTTCTCACATTGACTACACAAAAAATTAAGATGATCATTATTTTTTATTCCAAGAACATTCAGACCTCTTCTCCCCCCCCCCTCCCAAAAAAAAAGTTATGGAGAAAAATTTCATTCTAAAAAGGTTGAGGCATTTCTCTTCCAAAAAAATTGAGATGAAAACTTGAGATTATTGTTTTTTCAATTAATTAGAATCTTTTCTCTAGGCAGTAAAATAATAATTTTTTTTTCAAGAATTTATGATATAGATATTTTAGAGTTAAGTACCTGCTTCAAAATTTTTAAAAAAATTATTGAAAATTTATTTTCGAAAAAAATGGCATACTTACCTAATTATTATTCTCAGAGAACTTGGAAATTTATATTTTTTTGAAATAGTAGATAAGATATTGCCAAAGCACACTAGGCACAACCTGTAGTTGTGCCTATGATGATTTTTCTTTTCTATAAAAAATTTATTTCTTGCTACATTGTCTTTTCTTTTGCTTGTAGGAATCGATGAAAACGGACAAAGAATGGAAATGATGGAATTAAGTGGCCATCCTTACTACGTAGCAACTCAGTTTCACCCTGAGTACACCAGTCGCCCACTAAGACCTTCGCCACCGTTTCTCGGTCTTATACTAGCGTCTTGCGGAAAATTAGAATCGTATTTATTGAAAGGAAGGGTAAGCCCTAGACGTTTATCAACGTCCGATGATGAAGTAAAATCATAATTTTTTATAAGTTTGTCGTCCCTTCCCAACATTTATTTTACATAAATATTTAGACTTGTGGGTACCTACATAATTCCAGTGTGATTTTATTCAAGCTGTTTCATTTAATGATGTTTTAAACTTGTTAATTTCTGTATCGTCTGCCATTGAAATACATTTTCATTTTCATTTTTTATTTTTTAACCTACTAGGCCTACATTTCTACTTAGGTAATGTAGTAGAGGAGTGTTTCTCGGCATGAGTATTACACATTTTTGAAAAATGGTGGATATTCAACCAGAACCTCTTGCATTAAGTGACAAAGGATTGTTTTGGCGACACAGCTGTTGCGCCTAAATTGAGAATTCACAATGCTTCGTAGCCAAAATAATTATCGAAAAAAAATACGCGCATGGTTTTGACTTGGGAATTGCAAAAGTTGTTATAGAGACCATTACATTTTTTGAATTTCTACCGAACACTTGTGAACTTCGAATCATCATCAAAATGAAAAATTTCATCTTCCCATTATTTATCGCACTAATCATCCAGGCAAGTGAATCATAAGAATTTTTTTAAAATAAATGTTACGAATTTCTACGTAGATACTTATTTAAGCATTTCGGAAATTACATTTTTTTACTAATCTTAATTTTTAGATAACGTTGGCAGCACCCAACCAGGCTTCAGACGAGCCCAATACCGATGCCAGTGATTCACTGACAAAGATTGAAGGTTGCCTTCAATCCAATAATGTCGGCAAGGAAGCTGAAATAATTCAACCGCAATTTCAATCCAATAATGTAGGCCAGGAATCTGTTATAACTCAACCGGAATACGAAACCATGTCTATCGATGATGTGGCTATGCTGCCCAGTGCCAAAAAATCATCATCAGAATCTGAAAATCTTTCCAACAATACTGGTTTGAATTCCAATCAACCCTCGGACGATAACAAAACGAGTATTATTGAGATTTTAAATTCACTTCACAATTTGTTCCTATTGTTGCCAACTTGGATTCTTGAATTTCTCTATAATGTGGTATCGTTCGCTCAGGAGTTTTTGTCCGATGCTGCGATGACCTACGAACGTTATGGCTACATTCTTTCTAATTTAGTCGATAAATTAGACGCTTTATTGTAACATCTACGTATCGTACCAACGTTGTACTCACGGTGAAAATATATAGTAATAAATTTACTTTGCTGATTGAATTGGTTGTTCATTAATTTTTAAAATCATAAATATTGGTAATTCTAAGGGTAAAAATGACAAATAAGTGTTTATTTTTCTGCATCGCAGGGATGTTTCTTATTGTATCAATAGGTACCTAACCTACCTACCTACCTACCTAGTTTCCATTTCGAGGCCCAAATACAAAGTGTCAGTAGCGATTCATGGCATCGAGTTCCGGATTATCAACCTACCTGCGAATAAATATTACTATTCTTTTGAGATACCTAACTATCAGGTGTGTCCTGCCCATCGCGAGGTTGTAATTTATTATGAGTAAAAAGAATTAAAGGCACACAGGCAATAAATAATGAAAATTTGACAACAAAAACATCAAGTCATTAACGCGTGAAACTTGATGCATCGACTTTTTAATCACGTGTAATAATTTGTCGACTTCATAATTTTTTTAAAACAATATACTATTCCTTATTACTATAATTCTGCATTAACGAACCTACCTCATAATTTTTCATGGAAAATTGCTTGCGTTTTGTCCATTAAAATGCTTAAATAGGAACAAAATTTCAAAAGCACAAATTCCATCTTAAAGTAAACGTTTCAAAGTTGAATACTATGAAAGCTTGTTGGCTTGCATTATTTTTTGTGTTGGCTTTGATTCGAGTAAGTAAACCATAAATCATAATTATTTTCAATTTTTTTTGGGTGGAAACAATTTAACAAGTATTACCATGCAATGCTTATTTTTGCATAATTTGCAGGAAAGTATTTCGCCCCCCAGCCAGGATGATGCATCTTCATCAGAAACGCAGCCTTTCAAAGTTAGTAAAGAGGTATCTGAAAAGAGGGGCATAGACAAAACAAAAGTTGACCAAAAAGAAGCTGCGCCAACAGAAGGAAGTTCTGAGAAACCAGATGCAAGAAGCAGAAAAGAAAATGATGAAAAACAAAATCAAAAAGGCAATGAAAAATTAGTTTCTGATGTAGCTCCAAAAAAATTGGTTCAAGATTCACTCTCAAATGAGGCTTTATCAACTAAAGAAAATCCTGGATCTAAACCAGAAGAAAAAATACAACACGAAGAAAATGCTGAAAAAGCAAATAAGAAAAAGTCTCTCAAAGAGAAATCAAATACAGATGAAACTCCAAAGGCACCTGCTCAGCCTTCAAGCTCAAGTGAGTTGGAGCCCGAATCAAAATTTGAAGATGCCGATAAAGAACAAGAGAAAAAATCTCTGAAACAGGAATCAAATCAGGATGGAACTCCAAAGGTACCAACTCTCTCTCCAGGCTCAAGTGAGCATGAATCCAAACCAGAAAGGGAAAATGATGGAAATGGCGATGAAGAGAAAAATAAAACATCTCAGGAACAAAAATCAATTCAAGATGAAATTCCAAAGGATCGGCCTCAACGGTCTCCAACCCCTAGTTCAAGTGAGACAGAACCTAAATCAATGGTAGAAAACGATAAAAATTGTTCGATATCCAAATCAGTTCATGAAGAAACCGAAGGACAGGATGATGAAAACAATAACGATGGAGATACTCGACCCAATCCTGTTCCATTTCCAATAAAACAGTCTAAACCTGAACAGCGTAAGAGGAAAAATGAAAGTGATGAAGAAGAAGGTGCCGTCGAAGGAGAAAGTTCTGATGAAGAAGAAGGTGCCGTCGAAGGAGAAAATTCTGATGAAGAAGAAAGTGACGACGAAGATGAAAGACAAAACTCACAAAAACCACAGAAATTATTTCAAACGGGATCGAATCTGAACTATCGTAATAAACAGCAATTTACAAAAATGCAAATATCGAAATCTCAAAGAAAACTTGATATGAGTGAATTTTCTAGTGATGAAATTGACTTTTCTGTGGATGACAGTTTAGACTCTGATGATGAATTTGATGAAAAGGGAGATTTTTCTATTCCTTTGTATTCTTTGAAATACCTACCATCAGTTTTAAGTAGAAATTCAAAAGCTAATAATTTGAGTGGAGTGTTATTGAAAAATTTTGACACGAGAAAGCCATCTTCATCAGGCGAGTTACTGAGAAATTTTTCTCCCACACCATGGCTGAATAATTGGTACAACAATGGAAAAAAAATTCAGAAAAATGGTGAAAAATTGATTAATTTCAACATAGGTGCATCACCAAAAAGAACAACAACTCGACAACTGGTATAATAACTTCATTTCCTAATTGCCCTCCACAAAAACTTCCAAGGAGTCAGCCCGAAGGGTTCAATCTTTTAGAATTATATAATCTTATCATTAAATCTGAAAATGCGAAATGAGTCAAGACCTCAATCTAGCAGTAAAACCAGAAGGCATTTGTGAAACATATTGCTGATCGATAAAATTAGGTACCATATTCATTTCCATTTGTAGGTACATAATATGTACTGTGAAAATTTACAATTCTTGAATAGATAATATGTATTTTATTACAACATTTTAGTACGAGTAATACCATGTTATCGAAAACTGAGTAGGTAGGTAATCTATTTGCCATACTTCTGTGGGAAAGGTCGAATTTGTATTTCTGTTTTCCTGTAACCTTGATATTGACCTTGGAGTGCCAAAATGTGTCACAGAAACTGTACTTTCCTACCTATTACCTACAAAACTGAAATTTTCTAATGAAGGTGACACAACAGTATAACCTTAATGATGCTCGCTGATTGCAAGTGACATACTCAGCAATTAGAAAAATATTCCACAAAATATCTGGCATCATTTTGTGTGATCGCAGCTGTTCATGAAGGAATGCATTAGGATGTAAGGAGTAGGCACAAAAGTCATGAAAGTGAAATAATATAGATTTTATTGTCAATGAAAGTGTCGAAATTACCTACAGCTCTTAAAAGACAAAATTCAGTACCTAATAGGTTGTTAATTCACTTGATGTAGGTTAGTTAGGTACCTAATTCTTTTCAAATATTACAGATCGACAAAATAGATTGCGATTGATTCATAATTTACTCAAGTGGTATAGAGATGAGATCAAATTTAATTTGAATAGGTGTAATTTATTCAATAAATACTGTACCTAATGGAGGTCATTCTTGATTGTACGCTACTGGCTACTTGCAAAATTTGACATTTGATAGATGAATTTTTAATTGGAATAAGAATTTATTACTTTATTCCCACAATCAATACAAACTTAAGGTGGTATTAATATTTATCATCCTTTCTTATAATCTATAAACTCTAAAAGTTAACTAGGATTAAGGCTAAAGAGGCACATGAATTATGAGCAGTTTATTGGAGAGTGAGGAGCGGTATTGCTCCTTCACATTGTTTATCGCCTCGGATTTGAGTTGTTTTTTTTCCTAGAACGTGATTGATTCAACCAATCCGATTCGTCTCGATCAATCTGGCTCGAAGATTTTTGTTTTCTATCACTCGTGCGTTGTGGTTGTGGATATTTCAATGGATCCAATTCTTGTAAACTAAGATCTTTCAAGTTTAATTCTTTAAACACAGAGTCAGCCAACTTGGAACTATATTCGACTCCTTCATTTATAAAATTCAATCCATCCGTATTTGTACCATCAAAATCTTTCAAATATTTAGGAATATTGACATCTGTGAAACTTTTAGCGAAGGGATTCAAGTTGAATAGAATGTCCTGTAGAAATTTTAAAATGGTTGGATTTTGTAGTATTGATAGAATAACCATAGCAAAGCTACCTATAATTGCTGCTGGCGGAAATGTAGGAATCAATGTTAATAAAAATGAAATCGTTTGCGGATTTGAGATCAAATCAGTTACAACGTTTTGAATTGTCGAAATAAGGCTAACACTGAAATGGTCTCCAGTGGAAGTAGATTCTCTTTCTGGAATCTGATCCCGAAGTCTTATTCCATGATTACTGTTGCCAGCGGAGATTTCAACAAGCTTCATTGGATGAGATTCTTTGGATAAATTTAGTTTTCCTTCGTGCTTATTTCCTGAGACACATGAGGTGACCTGTTATAAATTCAGAAAGAAATGTAATTGAATAATCCATCAGAAGTACCTATGTATAGGTATGTGGTCAACAATTTTCTCACTTCGATCAAGCAGATGCTCAATAAAATCCGTACAAAAACCATTATGCGTAGATGGTTATTTTCTTTGTTTTTTTTTCATGGACAACCAGGTATATTCATTCCGTAATTTAGAATGAGACTCATTTTTTTACAGACAACTGATCAGGGGTAGATAGAAGTAAATTTATGGGTAACTAATTGATGAAAATATGTTTCACCGATGACAAACAAGTTATTTTTCAAAGAAATAATTTCTTTGAAAAACAACTGGTAGAACAGCCATTTGCAAATGAATTCCTTGCTCGCCATCTTTGAACAAAAATTTATATAGGTAGGTACCTAATGCGAGCACCTGTTCACTAAAACTAATTGCAACTGCCATAATTCATAAATTTTAGGAAGTAGTATTCTACAAATTTCGTATATATATATGTAAGCATATCCATACTTACAATTCACTTATCTATAAAGTTTGGTTGAAAATTCACTCACATTTCTAAATACAAAATGAGGACGTCTTTGCTAATTGTTCTTGGTTTCGCTGTTTTAGCGGTAAGATAATTTTTCATCTCATTTTAAAACGTATCTACCTACATAGTTTGCTTTTTATTTTCTACATTGTAATCAACTCGATAAAATTCGTCATTTCCTAAAGAATAATATTTAGTAGGAAGCTAGGTACTAAGTTGACAACAACAGATCAAAAATTTCCTGCAAGCTTTGTTCACTAAATTAACCCAAAGTGTTTCAATTTAGGTAACTTTGGCTGCTAAGTCAAAAAGAAATTTGCCCAATGATGAGCAAGATGCAGACAAAAAAGCACCCGAATCGATTAAAAGTAATGCGAATGATTATACAGATGAACCTTCAACATCTAAATCAAGAAAAGATTCCAAATCTGGTTCCAAAAAGAACTCTCCCAAAGCATCAGTAAAGGGAGAAGTAACTTTGGATCTTGGAATTGAAGACAGTTTGGAAGATATATTACAAGATGAGGAAGATGAGGAAGATGGAGAAGTTAAAATACCCTCTCTGGATCAACTGACCACGAATACCGATCCTATAAAATTAGGCCGGAGAATAAAACGTATCAAAGACGGTCAAACAAGAAAACGATTAGTAAGAAATCTGAAAAAAATGTGGTTAGCAAATAAGGGAAGTTTGCCAGGAAAATTCTATCAAGCGACTTATGCCTCCTTGCTGAACGAAGAAGAAGCATCAAAATTTTGGGATAACAATTTTGGGAATGTAATAAAAATGGTAGGAAATTCTGACAAGACTATCTTCGGTGATTCTAGGAACCGTTTGGGTGCCTCTCTCGGAAACTTTAATGATATTGTCGCAGCTGATCCCGTGGGCATGGGACTTGAAAAAGGCGAATCTATACTTTTAACCGGGCTTTCTGGTACTCTCAAGAATGCCAGCAAGGTAACCGATTTGGGCTACGATGCTGCAATAAACACGTCTCGTATCGTTAATGCGCTTACATCTCCAGTGGATGCGTTGCCTATTGTTGGCGCAATGAAAAGAAATTTCCATAACAACTTAGAAGGCGGTCTTCGAAGAGGTAAATACCTTGCCGGATCTTTTGCAGATGATGGTAGCAGGGCTTTTGAAAATGCTGCAAAAGATGCGGACCAGAGAGCTGAAGCAAAACAAGACCTACTAAAGAGGTCGTTGTCTAAACGTACAATTTGATTTTAAAAATAGGTGGAATGACTGGAATCTGGTATATGTAATATTATTGTATCCTACGAGTATTTGTGTATCAGTTACAATACTTGAATAAATTTTAAATGATTTAAGTACGAATATTATTAATTATTAAACGTTGACTTGAATTTTATTTGTAACGAGGGAATTATATAAACTTTCATTTCGTTATTTGATCGAAAATAAAAAAAATTACTGTGCATTAATGACAATTTTTTTTTAATTTTTTGAACTTGATACCTAACTCAAATAGGTACCCTTTAGGATTGAAACTTTTTAGAACTTGTAGAAATCGAACACTCACTTCATTTAGATTTTTTGCAGTAACGTCGTCATTCCATTGGCTTTGGGTGCTAAAATTTTTATTCATTCGAGTAACTTTTTTTCTTCGACTATACATGGTCCAGTGGCGATTCTGAGAGGAAAAATATAGGGAAGTCAGAAAGCTGATACTTTATAGTGTCACATTTTCAAAAAGGTGTTTCATAGAATGAATTGAAAATTCAATTTTTTGAAGAATTCAAGGGTTGAAGTTTCTTTAAAATTCAGAGTATTTTTTTCACATTTTCAAAAATAATTTAACGTTATGCATTTTCTAAACTTCTCTAATTCACAAAAATTGGTGATTTTTCAGAAATTGCGGAATTTTCAAAAATCATCACTTTTTCAAAAATTGAAGGGTAAATAGTATTAACGACATAAGTCCAAAATCAACTTGGCTCTTGGCATATTGAAACACATTGCTCTAGCTTTGTCAGTTTTTAACTTTCCTTCGATGTTTTTACTTATACTTAGGTACCTGTAGAATTTCAAAAATTCTAACAGGATAAATCAAAAGATCGAAGACAAGTTAAAATACCGTCAAAGCTAGATCAATGTGTTTCAATATGCCAAGCCAAGCTGATTTTGGACTTATATCGTTAATACTATTTACCCTTCATATGAGGACATATTCTCTTCTAAATTCGAATTTTAATATTTTCTGAAAGTAAATAATTTATACATCATGTTTGTTTTTTTTTCCTCAAATTTTTCTCAAATTCTGCCATTTCTTGAACGTGAGAAAATTTTTCTAAAAGATGACTGCTTCAACCCTTTAACTGCATCAGATATACGAGTATTTCGGTATTTTTGGTTTCAAATCGATGTAGCAGGCCTACGAACAAATTCACACGTTCATTATCAGTTCGCATCTCCGAACACTGCATAAACGCTCGTCTATACTTGATCACGCGCGATAAAATGGTATGTTGATGATGATACAAGAAGGAATATAAACGTTACCCTTTTTATTCGCGCCGGTCCGGAGGTTAGATTTGTAAAATATGTTACCTATAAAAATGAATAACTAAACATTTCGTTGAAAAAAGAGAAAAAAATCTCGCCGTATAAAAGTAGGCGTTTCTAAGCTTTTGCGAAATTTTACGTATCATTGGATGGCTTTTAAAGTTGACAATTTGCAGTTGATAAACCAAGTTAGTAACGGTAAATTGGCAATCACTGTGCCATTATTCGCCAGTTATGGCGCGGTATGTTCTTATATCCCCTGAGAATTTGTTATTTTCAACCCTGCTTAGCCAAATAAAAGGCCCACGATTGGCGAAAGAAATCTTGAATGCAATTATATAAAAGAAAGTACAACGGCTAAGTTTGTATCTTACTGTTTATTAGTCCAACGGAGTGGATGGTATTTCGTATTTGTGTAGAGGAAAAAAGTTTTGAAGTTTCGTGTTCGAAGTCGAGCGATACCATAGATAATTTCATGACGAGAGAGAAGATTTCAAAGGGATGGAAAAAAATGTAAATTATCCGATAACTATCGTCGGCGTGTAGCTCGTGGTTAAAATTAATGAGCAAATTTCCCATCGTCTGCCCGTGTTTTATCTTGATATTCGTTCGGAATCTGGTGCGCTGCAGAAAGTATATTCAACCAAGGCGAAAAATTATACTTGTAACGGGGTTGTTTAAAAATTATACCGATATTATAGCACTTCATTACGTTTCAATTAAGTAAGGGTAGTCGTATTATGTTTTTAAAGACTGGTTAATTAGAAATTCTGCGAGATATTTTATCGTCGTTTTAGCGAACATTTTGCGAAGCGTGAAATGAATTGAAATTGTATCATTCTAATCGAACAAATTTTATTTTACCGAATTAATTAACGACGAATTATAATCTTATCTGGTTATTTGACGAATAATTGTTCGAAGCATACTTCATTATTGAATCGTACCAAAGAAGGACTCATAGCGCTGATAATTGCCCCATTCACGACTGATTCGTAATCGTTGTAAATTTCTCCCATCCTCTGGTTTATGATGTTATTTATGTTTTCGTCGGATATACCTTAAGGTGCGTGGATTCGTTATGAATTCATGAGGTTTTTTATTTGGAAATACATACCGGGTGTACAAGAATATGTGAACCCCCCCTGGGATTTTTGGTTACAAAAAGTTAGGTTGGCAACGTATTTAACGCAATGCGGTTAGTGA
>FIZV01050405.1:0-11697 GCA_900050545.1 Trionymus perrisii | reverse complement strand
TTATTTTTTTAATTCACTTTTTTCAAAATCAATTTTCTCAATTTAAAGAAAAAAAAATTAAAATTATCTGACAAAATTTGGCAAAAAAGTAAACTGAAAAAAAAAGTTTAATCTGGTGGGGGGGGGAATTGAAATACTACTGAAAAATATTGTTTTAAAATTGACAAAATGATATTTTCTCATTTTTTTATTCAATTTTTCTAACGGAATTATTTCTGTTAAATTATTTTGAATTTTTTTTCTCAAATTCGTTAAAAATTTTGAAATTTGACTTTTGAAAAAAATTAATTAATAAAATTGCAATTTTTTTTTCAAATTTAATTTTTCTCTTGTTTTTAAATTAAAAAAAAATCACTTTGGTATTTCTATTTTTTTAAAATCGTTTTTTTCCAATGTTATTACCTAGAAACGAATTTGAAAAAAATCGTAGACTCCTTGAAGTTTCTAGTTAAGTATTTTTTTCATAACAAATTTTCTCAATTTCTGAATAATTTTTAAAATTTGATTTTTGATGAAAGAAATAAGTTGAACAACTCCAGAAAAAAAATCAAAAATCAAAATTATAAAAAAAAAAAAACAGTTTAACTAAATTCCGCGGTTCCTGTGCATATAATTTGGCGAAACACTTCGACACGAGATCGACAAAAATGCTGGAAATCAATCTAACGATTTATTTAGCTGAAATTTTCCACGTCGGTTGTGTCTTTTGAAAAGATGACGGCGTGAGTCGAATACTTAATTAATTGCTTAAAAATTCCGAAAATAATTACATCACCTATGCTGAGGGCTCAAAAGAAATTAAATTTTGATTTCCGACTGGTAACGTATTAAACTTTGAATAGAATAACGATAACGAAATTAACCTCGACTGTCGACGGTGCTCTGTGCTCAGGTGCTCAGAGTCCCGATCCAACTTCAACATTCATATTTTCATGTCGGGCTAAAATAATTGGATGAAGATTCACCCAAATTTCGCACTCGTTGGTATTCGCTCACTTTGGGCACATGTTGCATAAATAACTATTCTCTTTATTTGAAAAACTCTAGGGCGAATTTTTGCTTAAAGTTTTCAAGATGTTTATTCTGTCGAAATGGTACATTTTTTCTACTTCGCAAACGTATACGTATTTACACAATAATTTTACATACTAAAATGAGGTAATTGGACTTTTTCGCCTGTAGTAGACTCGAAAGTAATCCCGTCACATGGACTATTGGCACGTATATTATAAGACCTGGTAATCGAAAGATAATATTTTCAGACTTTGTATAGAAGTTATTTTTCCAAAAAAAAAAGAAGAAAATGATAACCCCAGCGTTGGATAAAAAAGATGGGGTTTTCGCTGCCAACGTCATACCACAAATTATACTTACTCGAATTTAAACTCGAGCTAATTATAAATTCAAAAAGTAGTAATTAAACTTTTGTAGGTGGAATTATATCGTGCAGTCTGTTTGTTAACAAGTTTCTTTGTATAAAATACCTGGAATAAATTTAAAATCTGCTAGAGTTAAGTTGAATGACATCGCAAACTGAGGCGAATATTTTAATAAATTAATTTCGCGTAGATACGTTATGTACCATTTTGACGAAAGTAGGCGATATATACATGCCGCGAGATGGTATATTAACCTAGAAAATGTTCGACTTTGTGAAGAATTTCCCTTCGAAAGTCTTAAATATGGGTTAATCTCGAAATATAAAAAATTCTGACGCAATTGCTGAGGCACATAAAATCAGTTTTATTATGAATTTATAAAAAATCAATTTTTCAAAATCAACTAAATTATTGTAAAAAAATAAAAGTTGATTTTCAAAGTTCAAAAAACGTTTAGGTACAATTTAAGAAATTAAAAAATAGGTACCTAGAATTTCTTAATTCAATTTTTTTTTTCAATTTTGATGACTTTTTAAAAATTTTAAAAGTTATTTGAAACGTAGGTAAAGAAACAAATAGGTAGTCATAAAAATTAAAAAACTGAAATTTTGAGAAAATTGAAAAAAATAACGGTTTAAGAATTATTTTGAATAAAAATAAAAACAATTCTAAGGGACTTCATTTTGATTAAATAATGTCTTCATAAACCTCTTCAAAGGAAATTCCAAAAATATCATGGACACTTTTTAAAAAACTCTGACGCTACAACTGTGTTAAAAAAACTAATCAAAAACAAATTTCTATCCAAAAACTCGTTTCATCTAGTGATTATAAACACCCCCCCCCACAAAAGAGCGTTTCGTACCAAAACATTTTTTAATAAAAATTTGTCCTCAAAAACAAGTTCTATAAAAATTTTCCCAATTTAAAATAAGCATAAATTGGAAAATTTTGTTTTAAAATACAATTTAAAATTCTAATCAAAAATGCATTCGGGAATTCAAAAAAATATCCAAAATCACATTTTGAAATTTTTCTTTTTAAAACCACTTTTTTTTTTTAATTTCAAAAACAATTATTTGGTAGATTTTGTTTAAAAACATAATATTTTGAAAATAATAAGAATGCTTTTGAAAATTAAAAAAAAAGTCTATGGAAATTACTTCAACAAAAATTTGTGACATTTTCAAATGTCAAAAATGTGACATTTTTACTGTGTAAAAAATGTCACATTTTTAAGCGTAAAAATGCGATATATTCAAGTGTTATAAATGTGACAATTTTAA
Organism: Trionymus perrisii; assembly: GCA_900050545.1. NCBI lineage: Eukaryota > Metazoa > Arthropoda > Insecta > Hemiptera > Pseudococcidae > Trionymus > Trionymus perrisii. Next base: position 9,032 of record FIZV01050405.1, on the reverse strand, counting down.
GTATCAGAAAATGTGACATTTTTCTTTCAAGTGTCAGAAATGTTACATTTTTTAAGTATCATAAATGCGACATTTTTAATGTGTCCAAAATGTGACAATTTCTAGTGACATATATATGACATTTTCAAGTGTCAAAAATGTGACATTTTTAATGTGTCAAAAATGTAATATTTCCAAGTGTCAGAAATGTGACATTTTAATGCGTCAAAAATGTGACATTTTTAATGTGTCAATAATGTGACATTTTCATGTGTCAGAAAAGTCACACTTCTTAAGTGCCAAAAATGCAACCTTTTCTAATGCTTGAAATGTTACATTTTGTACCTTAATGTCTGAAAATGTAGTGTTTTTTTTTTGTGTGAGAAAATGTTTTAATGTCAGAAAATACTACATTTTCAAGTGTCAAAAATGTGACATGTTTAAAAAATGTTTGACTGTTTTCTAAAAAAATTCCCAAAAATTTATACCTATTCTAAAAATGTTTGAAAATGAAAATTTTCGTAATTTTTTCGATAATTTTTAATTTTTTTGAAAATTTTTTCTATGAAAATGCTCATTTTGTCTTGAAAATTTGAGAAAAATTTGTTGCAGACTATTTCTGCAACATGTTTAATTGAAAATTTCTGATTTTTTCTCAAAAACAAGCGCTATAAATTTTTATCAAAAAACGCATTTTCATAGATTTTGTTCCAAAAAAAAAAAAAAAAAATCCGGCTCAAGAACAATTTTTTTTAAATATTGTTCAAAAGTATTAGGTAAGTACCTATTTGAAAGTTTTGCAAAAAAAAAAAAAGTAGAAATCTTTTGGTTTAAAAACATATTCTAAATATTTATAAAATTTTGAAACTCGATTTTTTGTTAGTTAGCTGCGATGTTCGACGTTGAACGTCAAAATGACGCACTTCGTGAAGTTCATGTCTTATTTTGACATAAAATATCGAGAAATATACCCCACCCCGATTTCTACCATCGGGCCAAATTTAATAAGTACCATTCTGAAAAATCAGCTAGAAGTACAACGAGTGCATTTTTTTAAAAGGTCGCTGTAAAGTCTGGTTTTTAGTAGAAATTTACAAGATGGTTTGTTTTTATCTTTTTTTATTATATCGTACCTTGACTTAACCGCATTTCATGTTGAGAAATTCTTACGCTCGTTAAATCTCTATAAATTTACGTGGTGTTTTGAAATAGCTAACTCTCATCTTGTAGAGAAATATCCGCGGGTATGCTTTTATAACGATACGCGCCAATGCATCGCAACGACGATGAAGAAGCTTTATACGTGTACAAGTCGACGTAATGTGGCAGTGAACTTTAATAAAGTTCAACGTATCGCGTATACATACCGTCTGAAAACGAAATCTGTACCGTTACAAATAATTGGTAATTTTGTTCCAGGACTTCTGTATTATTCGTCAGCGTTTCCTTTATCGTATTAATGGTCGTGTCATTAGGATGGATTATATTCTACTACGTGCAGAAGTGTCGATACATTCATGCCAAGGAAAGACTATCGGTGAGTGTTCACCAATTACTTTTACGTGAAACTAATTCCATTCGAGACATGTTACATAAAAAATTTTATATGTGATAATTCGTTGAGCTGTAGACAGTTGGACATGTAATGTATGTTCGAGAGGTGAGAAAATATTGAATTTTAGAAGGCGAAGAAAAAGAAAAAGTTAGGAAGTAAATATTACCTATTTACGTACGAAGTAGGGGGTTCGATTTTATAAATTGGTTTTTCTTGAGATTTTTATTATTCAAGGTGCGGATTCGTTTACACGATTGATTTTTTTCGAAACAGAAACATGCTATAATATGTAAATGTAAATTGAGATATTTTTTCTTTAATAAGGAGACGATTTTGTCACCGTCTCGTAACAAATCTGTAATAAAATCCTTCAAATTAAAATTGAAACGATTTACTAAGGCTCTTGAAAATGTCATTTTGATCGTATATATGTAAGTAATTATTTCAAATGGTTTAAATTTACCCGCGTCGCATCATTCAAATATATCTGACGTAAAATTAGTTCGTCGTAGGCCTATGGCCTATTACGTACGTATCATGAATTAAGTCGTAATTTCGTTTAATTTTGATATTTAAACTGTTCTTGATTAGGTACTGATATGAGTAGGTGTATTTGCTTAAAGCGATCGATAAATGCTATTTGTGTATTATTTTGCTCAAAGACTTTGATGCATGAAATAGTGGTTCCAAAAGAAAGAGAATTTTCAAAAAATTTGTCATTTTTTGGCGAGTTTTTAGAAATGGCGAAAATAGCTCATTGGTAAATCAATTTTTTACAAAAATTTTTAAAATTCAATCGTCAGTATGGTACGGAGTATTATCAGTTAATTAACACAGTTGAACCCAAAATCCGAGTTTGGGTGACATGCTCTTTCAATGAGCCAAATTTCAGCTCAATTGGAGTTTACTAGTTGGCAAGGTTCCCTTGTGAGGCTATTTTTAAAATATTGAATAGAAAAAAAGTTTAAACGTAGAAATTTTTTTGAAATTCTAAGATAGTTTTGGAAAATATCTATCTAAAAAATTTGATCATTTTTTTCAACAAATTATTGAAAAAAAATTGAAAAATTGAGAAAATTTTTGAAAAATATGCATGAGCATTAAACAGATTTTTGGAAAATATTGATTTGAAAAAATTGGTAATTTAAAAAAAAATGTACCTATGAGAAAATCTTGATAAAAAAAATTGTTTAAAAAACGAGATTTTTTTCTAAAAACTGATGAGAAGAATTAAAAAAAAAAAAAAAATCGAGGAAACTAATGAAATCACCGATACCAACTTTTTTTGAATTTTTGTTAATTTTTGAAACAAATTTATCAAAAAATAATAATTGTAAAAAATTCATGATGAAATTTTGGAAACTATTCTTTTTTAGCACTGTATAATTTTTACGATGATCAAACTGGCGACTACATTGGATATTTTATCAAACATTTTAAAACTTGGGATTTTTCCTTCAAAATTGGATGACCTTTAAATAAATATTCTATTAGACATTTTTACTCGACGTGATTTTTTTTTTCAAACACCACAAAGGAAATTTTTTTAAAAAACGTATGAAAAAATTTTGGAACATTTTTTTTAATGCGGATTTATTTCTAGAAATTACTGCGAAAAGTTTGAAAAAAACTGAGAAAGCTATTAAGTAAAAACTTCTAAAAACTACTTTTTGGAAAAAAAATGTATTTTTTTGGAGGAATGATCTCATTTTTTGAAGAAAAAAATCTTAATTTTTTGCCTCCATTTTTATGGGGGAAAAAATATCTTCCATTTTTTGTGCATAGTAAAAACTTTCTCAAAAGTAAAAATATTTTTCAAATTTTTGGAGAAAAAATTGTCAAAATTTTTTTGGGAGCGAAAAAACTGGAAATTATTTCTAAGTAAAAAAAGAAATATGTGACTTTTGCCAATCGACTTCTTTTTGGTCCAGGAGTCCAAAAATATGATCAGAATTTTTCTCACCCCCCTCCCTCCTTCCAAATCCGGGCCGAACACAATAGCCTTCATAAATTTGGCTAGAAATTATAATTTTTCAAGAGTACAACTTGAAGTCACAAATACAACTAAAATTTTTTTCCAAGTTTGTAAAAGTCATACATTACCTATATCAAGAAGTTAGAAATAGGTACAACGAAAAATTTTCATGTTTCTAAAAGTCATCGCCTGACCAAAAGTCAGAAAATAAAAAACAAAATATCAAAAAGTTGTTATAATTGGGGTAACTTTTAGGTTGTGGCTGATCAGTCCACAATTCGGTGGTCGATGTATTTATGTACTTGATTACCAAATACACTGTGAAGAATACAGATCGGCATATCCTATCTTGGTTCGGTAGATACTGTTGTCTTCATACCTCAATGTAACATTAAAACACTGGTTGGACTAATGAAATGTTTATTAAACGGAAAATCCACTACACAAAGTGAAATATAAAGTTCACGATACCGGCACGATTCAAAATAGTTACTGAACACCGGTATTCACTTAAAACATTTTAAGACAATGAGTTCTTCAACTCATTACACCGCGAAAATCATGAAGTTAACAAGTCCATGCACAAAGCATAAACGGCGAACTCGTTAACTCCAACAGGCTGAAACAGCCACAATTTACACCTACCGTCACCGTCGTACATTTTTCTTCACTTCTGTTTCTTTTGGTCAAAATTTTCAATGTTTGGCAATATTTTTATCAATAGTAAGTATGCTCATCTGTCAATTCGCTATTTTTTAATAGATTTGTCAAAATTACTGGTACAGATCTCGCATCAGCTAGACCGTGACCGATGACATCTCAGGCACAATGTAGCACCAGAGACGAGGGCCAAATATCCCTATGACAAAGTCGAAACTAAAAAACTGTATTTTTTTCTCTCTCAAAAAGAAAAAAAAATGATTTTTTGGGATTGGAAAAGTACTAACTGCAGATTTTGGTCGGTGGGCTTCCTCTTCTTGAAAATTTAGATCACTATTTTGTCAATATTTTCCCTAAAAAAAACGTCACTTAATCCAATAAATGAATTTAAAACTGAAATAACATGCCTTATTTCTCAAAATTGATGAATTTTGGTCGAAAACTTTCAAAATTTTTTCAAAAACCATTGTTGAAAATATAGGTATTAATTAAGCACCATATGCTATTTTATAAAATTAATCGACTTTGAAATGAGAAATAATCTATTTTTTTCTAGTTTTCAAAAAATTATTTTCAGTATTTTAATTTTTTTTCAATCGAAATATTTTGCAATTTTAGAAATGCTGCCACACAAACCCCATTTATCTCTATAGTCACTCCCTCATCCTCGAAAAATGTAGTTTTTGATAATTTTAGAGGTTCTCAAATTTTTTTAAAGATTGAATAATGCCTATGGCTCATTGGTTACATCTATACGTATCTTAGTAATTTTTTTTTCATTTACTATATCTGTAAAGTATATCCTTATATCACTGTTGCTTAAAACGAAAAGTAGATGTTTTCAAACTACAAAAAAAAAGTAAACTGCCTAGTCACAAGTGAGAGAAAGTAAACTGCCTAGTCACTAGTGAGATAAAGTAGATAAAGTGGCAACACGGCAACACTGCTCCAGTAAACAAACGACAGTCGACAAAATGAAACAAGTAGATAGTTGCTGTATTGGAGTGTGCAACGTGCAACTGTGTATGCGTTCGATGTTTTCTGGTACCTACTTTCGACTTTCATTAAAAGGTTAAATATTTCGTTTTTTCTTTTTGATAATGGCAGACGATTGTGAAAGTGAAAATATGATACTAACACCTCCAGAACTAAGGACTATCGCACAAAATACTTCTGCCAATTTACTACCAAAGTCATCACAAAACTTGTACACTTCAGCATACCAGAAATTTAAGAAATGGAAAGAAGAAAAAAATGCTGGCACCTCTGAAAATGTGTTAATTGCATATTTTACCGAACTATCAAGTAACTACGCGCCAACTACCTTATGGACTAAATATTCGTTTCTCCATGCAACTATATTACTACATGAAAACATCAATATTAGTAAATATCATAAATTGATAACATTTCTAAAACGTAATTCTGAAAACTACGCGCCGAAAAAAGCTACAATTTTCACGAAAGAACAGATTTCTACATTCATTAACGACGCTCCAGACGATAAATATTTGGTAACAAAAGTAAGCACCTGTTTACTATACTACAATACTTTTTAAATTGATCATAAATTTTATTAATCGGCACAATTGATAATGATGTATGTTTTCTTGTTCTGTTAACAGATTGCTGTAGTATTTGCAGTGATGGGATGCTTGAGAATTGATGAACTCACGAAAATACAGATCAGTGATATTGACGATGTACCTGATAAAAAGATTTTATATGTGAGAATCCCTAAATCAAAAAATAAAAAAAGTAAATCGTTTGCTATCAACGATCATTATTATGATCTGATAAAACAGTATCTAAGCTTACGACCGCCTCAAAGTAAAATAAAAATACAAAACAGGAATAGGGTATTTTTGAATTACCAAAATGGTAAATGCACGATTCAACCTATAGGGGTAAATAAATTTGCGAAGATGCCTCGGCAGATCGCAGACTACTTAGAACTAGAGAATCCGGCATCATACACAGGTGGAGTATTACCTTTTGAATAAAATATACACTTGATAGAATTAGTAGTGAGTAATGTATTCATTTTATCTATCTACAGGGCATAGTTTTCGACGTACGTCTGCTACTATGGCTGCTGACGCGGGTGCAGACATGAATACTATAAAAGAATTGGGAAACTGGGACAGCACAACAGTAGCAGAATCCTATATTAAAGATTCAGTACCGAATAAAAAAAAAATCGCCGATTTACTCACATCGAACTTAAGTAGTAAGTTTCAACATTTCCATCATTGAAACAATTACAATACATACATTATATTAGTATCAGTAACAATTAATTTTGTTTTTGTTGGGCTAGGACCTCGAAATCGTTTTCAACCAAAACGAAGAATATTCTCGTCACCAGGCTCGCCACCATGCGATAGATCTAAAATCAATTTTAAAAACCCTATAATTTCTGAAGTATAGACGTCAAATTCGAATCCAAATAATGCTCTCGAACTGATTGATACTAACGATGGTTTTATTTCTGAAAGTCCGGATGACTATTTCGAAGACTGCATCAGTCAAAAAAATATGGATGAAATTTTGAATCCAGCCACGTCTTCTACAAGTAAGAGTGCAAATACAAACATCGTTAATTCGAGCCAAAAAATCGGACAAACCATCTAAGAATAATTTTTTTTTTTTTTGGTCTAGAATCTCGGAATCGCTTTCAGTTTCAACCAAAACGAAGAATATTCTCGTCGCCACCATGCGATGGACCTAAAATCAATTCTAAAAAACCTATAATTTCTGAAGTACAGATATCAAATTCGAATCCAAGTAATGCCCTCGAACTGATTGATACTAACGATGGTTTCATTTCCAAAAGTCTGGATGACTATATCTTTGAAGACTACATCAGTCAAAAAAATATGGACAAAATTTTGAATCCAGCCACGTCTTCCACAAGTACGAGTGCAAATACAAACATCGTTAGTTTGAGCCAAAATTTTGACAATCCATCTAAGAATAATATATTATATGTATTTTTTTTGTCTAGAATCTCGGAATCACTTTCAATTTCAACCAAAACGAAGAATATTCTCGTCGCCACCATGCGATAGTCCTAAAATCAATTTTAAAAAACCTATAATTTCTGAAGTACAGACAACAAATTCGAATCCAAGTAATTCTCTCGAACTGATTGATACTAACGATAGTTTCATTTCTGGAAGTCTGGATGACTATATCTTCGAAGACTACATCAGTCAAAAAAGTATGGAGGAGATTTTGAATCCAAATCCAGCCACGTCTTCCTCAAGTATGAGTGCAAATACAAACATCGCTAGTTCGAGCCAAAATTCAGACAATCAATCTAAGAATAATTATTATTTCAGTAACTGCAATGTTACTTTACATATAAGTTAAAAACGTTTTCTTTTTATTTTAAGTGACTTAATTTAAAAGATACGTTCTTTGTTTTGTTTTGTTTCAAAGGTGATTTACCTAGTTCATCGATTGTGTTCATTTTCTTTATTATTCCTTTATTTCGTTTCAAGAATGATTCCGTGATACCGTTTTTGTTTTCTTTTTAAGAGTGATTTAGTTTAAAAGATACGTCTTTTGTTTTGTTTTCATTCAAGGGTGATGGTGATTTAGTTCATCAATTATGTTCGTTTTTGTATTCTTTGCTAAAATTAAACAGAAAACGATGTTAAATGCAGTTTTTATTTGATGTTTCGACATTACACATGACTAATGGAACAATTATTTTTTTTTAAAAAGCGGCTTTTGTTAACTTAATAATATCAACATATGTATCGCACTACTTTATCAAATTCTTACAATTGTAACAATAAAAAAAAGGGAAAAGTAATGACTAGATGGCTTTGGTTACAAACTAGAACCTTTCAAAACAAATTTCAACTCAAATTTAAGTAATAGAAACGAAACAAGGTAATAAATTGAATCACTGTATGAGTTTTGCAAAAGATGGAAGTTCGTCAATTCTTTCGTTGAGTCGCATTTATCCAAATCTTTTTCGAACATTTTTGTACGTAGAAAATTGAAATACTAGTCACTGATGAAAAATTTCCAAGGTAGAATAATGATTTGAGTTATAATCACACAACAATAACATTTTGAATTCGACATCGACTGATCATCTAGAACACAAAGTGATAGCAAATTCAGTAATTTAAGGCATATTTGTTGGTACATGTATTTGAATACAGAAGTAGTATGTGTCAAAATATTACATATTACTCACTTTAAATGACGTAGAGCAGAAAAAAGTGATGGTTTTCAATTTGAGAAGTCAAGACTTCACATTAATCACACAAATTAGATAATTTAGTGGCGAAAAATTGCAATTAAAACACTTTGGGCGAATGAAACATGAGAAGATATTAATACTCTTTGAATCTAACACATTTTTTCAAAATAATTTCATTTATAATTTGAGAGAAATCACTCCACTGAGCTTAATTTCAATATGATACAATAAAAATAAATGCTAATAATTCAAAATTTCGAATTCGAGCAACAGTGATATAAGGATATACTTCACAGATTATAGTAAATGAAAAGTTGTTTATTCGACTAGTCGCATAGAGTGCGTGTTTAAACTCGTGCATTACCACGCTCGCCTGCGGCTCGCGTTGTAATTTGCACTCGTTTAAAAACACGCACTTTTTTCGACTAGTCGAATAAACTACTATTGAGATGAGATTCATCAGTTTCCCTGTCTTAATATTTTCTTTTTTAGAGAAAAAACTTCACCTTGGCCATGGTAAACTGTCATAAGGATGGGAAAGAGAAAAACATGATTTTCTTTCTGATTATTTACTCTCGTCTCTTTGATTATATTTTTCCAGTCTTCTTACGTGTACTATTTCACGTTTTATTTTTTTATTT
>FIZV01050391.1:0-13753 GCA_900050545.1 Trionymus perrisii | reverse complement strand
TTACGAAGGAATACAAAAATTAGACAATGATCTTTAAAAATGATCTTTTTGATTTTAAAAAAATGATCTAGATCAGATCAAGATCAAAAAAGAAAATATGATCTAGATCAAGATCAAGATCATTTTCATGCAATGATCTATGATCTTAAGATCAAATGATCTAGATCATGCCCAGCTCTGCTACTAAGCTTCCAAAAATAGTCACCTACGATTCAAATCCTTTCAAAGTGGCTACCAATACCTCGGGTCGTCCCCATATGGTCAATCTTTTCATCTGGAAATACCCCTAGGAAACGGAAACCCTCTTCTTCATCGTGGCAAAATCATAGCCAAGCCCCCAACATCGCACGTTATGTCCAAAAACCCTAGCCAAAATTTTCCACATTACTCTACAGTCGTAATTAAAATTTCAAAACAACGTGGAACCCGATCCCCTGGGGATATTTTTAGTCCAGAGTTCACGTAAACATTGCCACATTTCGCAATATCTGGACATAGCTCATTACGTATTTGCTCGGAGCAGAGGAGGGAGAAGCCAAGGAGCCAAAGCACTTCACTAGCTACATAAAAAAATTAAAAATACACATAAAAACATGCCAGTTTCCCGTCTTTGCGTAACTCCGATGAAAGGTGAAGGGGGTCAGGGGGTATGAGGAGACACCGCGAGATTAATAAAAAATAAAACATAAATTTTCAGAGAAGGAAAAAAATATTCCAGGTTTATTGCGGGGTACTGACTTCATAAAACCTCAGACCATCCTCATCCAATTTTGGCTACAGAGACTAATCATTTTTTTAACTTTTCTTGTTTTGTTCAACTCTATTAAAAATCAACATTTTTTAAATTTATTTACACTCTTAAATACGTCAGACCTGAGAATGACTACAATTTGCCACGAAGAAGGAAAATTCGTAAGTCTTCAGAGCAAAATCACAGATAGCTCCCATAACCTTCTTACTTATTCACCAACTTTTCAAAGCACTCCCACATTAGCCCAGTGATCTTCACAATCGGCCCTACGAACCAAGAATTGTTCATATTTTCGAAAAACATAACAAAAACTCAATTAAATCATTCCATGAGAAGGTCAAAACGAAAGCTCATTCATCACGACAGCCTTGTTCTATTTCACGTTCTCATTCGTCAGCATCTTTTAATAAATTCTGTTTACATTAGCAACCCATATAGGCCGTATGCCTCCTTTTTTTTTGTCATAATAAAACAATCGAGCTTTCTTGGGTATTCCAAAAACCTCATATATAAGTCGATCTCCTTCTGTGTAAATATTTTCAATGAAGTAGGTGAAAATAGGACATGGCTCAAATGATCTATTTAGTATGTTATGTGTGTCAGTATGTTAAGAACTTTGAACATCTTTTCAATGTTTCAGACACCTAAATATATTCGTATCAACGTAGGTAGATGTATAGTCTAAGCTATAAATAAAAAGCTCATTTGACGTACTGGCAAAACCTCCACCGCGAATTAAAATTATAATCGTTCCGGTTCATTTGATTAAGTATAATTATTAATTACCCATATACGGAAGGTCAACGTACCTTATAATTTACCTATATCGAAATTCACAATAAGCGAGTAAAATAGACCAAAAGAAGGATACGATAAAATAATCGACTATACTTTCCACTTTACTATATTTTAATTGCGATGTTGGAGAATGAGGATGCATATAATTCGTGGGCTTATTTATTCTGTTTAGTATGTTTTATGTTTATCTTTGCATCGTGTAAATAGCTCGTGCATTATATATCATAATCAATATACACGATCTAGAGAGAAGCAAGGGGAACTAAAAAGTCAACATTCATTTAAATTCTCAGGGGTAATTTTGGACAATTTATGCCCTCGTGTTTGATATTTTATTGATTGAACCACCTGTATGGTATACCATACTTCGACTACACTATCAATTAAATTGCATATTAAAAATCCAAATCAGAATCCTTTTCGCCTGCATAATGCAATCGTTACACTTTTTTGCAGCCATATAGAACAACACCATTGGTGCTTCCTGGCGCAAAAGCCACCAAGGACCCAGCACCTACGATGTCGTACCTCCGTCATCATCCGAATCCGATGATGCGATCTTCGCCATCTCACTACGAATGGATCCCTATTGATATTGCCAAAAAGCAACAGGTATGGAAACAAATTTCATTGGCTGAACATTTGTTCAATTTTTTTTTCATTTTACAAGCGTTATTCTAGAAGGAAATGAAAAAATAGTCTTTATTTGAATAATGAAATATATAATATTTTCAGTTGGCAGATACCATTCTAGAGAGAAATATTGGAAACGACAACCCCAACAGAAAAGTGAGTGCCATAATCAGATACATATTATTTTTCACGGTGCTATTTTTCTCTTCTTTAACGTTACCTACAATAATTTGAAACACTTGTCAAAACCGAATAAGCTATAATTCATTTGGAAAAAATGTGTCCACACGTCCACCTACGAATGTCATTAGGTACCATAAAAATATTTAAACATTAAAAACAAATTTCAAAACGTTTTCCACCTCAGCCAATTCTGAATTGGCTTATTGTGTATGAATATGAGGCCCTACACTTCGTCGTACTCCAAAAAATATTAATCCAATAAAATATTTCACGCAAGAATTTAATAATTATTTGACCATAACAATATTTTATTGCAGATCGTCACGAAACCATACAATACCCCAATTGGACTATATTCCGAACAAAATATCGCTAATACACTCAACTCACAGACCGGAGGATTCACACCGTAAGTCGTATTTTCGATTACTTCACTCTCCTTATGGTCCTCCCCCATTGGTCATTTCTCACTGATTAAAGATCCTACTTGAATGTTTGTTCTTTTAGGAATGGAAGGGTAGTTGTTTATAACCCGCCAAAAAATACTAGGCAAGTAATAGTAAACAAAAAGTAGAACAGAAAACATTAGAAAGTTACTCATTGCGCGTAACGATATCTTGGCCATTTCATTGTTAAATTATTTACACGGTGCCACGACGCGGATATTGCGTAAAAATAACAATTTTCTTTAAAACCTTGACATTTGGCAAGGTCGCCATGAGCATCATTTTTTCAAATATTGAAAATAATGAATTAATCTACGCTCTGGCGCGACACGATGTCACTAGCCATTCTACTTTCTATAGAAATGTGGTGAAAGTGGACTATTTTGTGACACGAGGCAACTTACAAGCTATTCCGCCTTCTTTGTGGACTGAATTATAACACGATGCGATTCCACAGGCTATTAATTCCACTCTCCACAATTTGTAGCAAAAGTGGGCGTATCCCTGACACAACGCGACACTATGAGCCATTCCACTTCCCACCTCTACACGAGTGGACTGGTTCATGACGTGACGCAACACCACAGGCCGTTTCGCCGTTCCACTCTCTACAATTGGTAGCAAAAGTGGGTGTGTCCTGACGCAACGCGACATTATGAGCCATTCCACTTCCCACCTCTACACGAGTAGACACGAGTGGACTGGTTTATGACGTGACGTGACGCCACAGGCTGTCCCACTCTCTACAATTGGTAGCAAAAGTGGGTGTGTTGCTGACGCAACATTTAGACAGTGTTACGAGCCATTCTACTTTCATTTCTATTTTATATACGAGTGAACTGGTTTATGATATATCATGTGACATTGCAAAACATTCCACTTCTCTCTAGGCCTTCTATAGTCCACAATCACCCTCATTGTCGAACCACTCCACATTCACTTTTAGCAAACGCAGAGTGGCACCTCACAATTACACACAATTTAGTCATCATCAAGTGTTGGAAATTTCGATCTCTCAGCCCTTCTTTTTCAAACTATTGCCTTTTTTGAGGCATTTCTTTTTACATAATTTAGAGTTTGTAAACAACACAAATGAGTATACATGAACGGAACTGTTGCTGCAATTTTAATGTTTAGTATTTTCATTGATCTTTCTTTCCTGGAAAATAAATTCCAACCTCCTAAACAATAATCCCATCTTTTCCAACAATGTCCCCCGAGTCCATATCCTGAAAAATGATTCCGATTTATCCAAAACTTTCTCTCATAACACTTCTTTACATAATGGATTTGTTTGTTGAACATGTAACACTTACGTGCCATGTGAACCCAAAACCCCGACAGATGAGTTTTATTAACAAAAAGGATACTAACTGTGTTGAATTGAATGTCGTGAAATCGAGTTTACCAATAATAAAAACATCTGTGTTGTCGAGAAGGATTTCAAAAGTATCTATCGATAATTTTGTGATGCTGTCGTGTCGAAAATTATAGCACACAGTGGTATACTTTTGAGGTCTTACTTTTCGACGACATTATATACTCGTATTAACATTGCACGACAGATGGATCATATAAAAAAAAATCATGTCATTACATTAGTAAGTAGACGTAGCAAATCCAATAAGAATGATACAACCTTGAACCATACCAGAATATTATACATTTTCATTTGTACGTACAATGGATCACTCCATCGTAAGATTTCATTTTAAATTACGAATGAGGATCATTACAAAAAAAATCATGGAATAATTCAAAAGAGCAACAAAAATGTACAAATTTTTGGCCCACTAATTTATACTTAACATAAGTAACAAAAAAATTTTTGTTTGCTTTGTACTAATCGATTAAATTATATTCTCGTCTTTCCTCTACATTCCTCGTCCTTTCCTCGATATTTTCTAATTACAGATTACGAAAGACTGTTGTATACGATCCGTCGAAATCCGAAACTTTTAAGGCCCTTCAAGAGGCTGAAATAGGCAACCACGTACATGAAGTATCTGCGCCCGTCACTCCGCGAGTGTTTTCTCCGACCAGGGCTCCTAATAAGGTATAAATGGCTCATAATTCACCCGATGTTGAAAATACCTACACTTACTAATTTCTTACGATTGTTTCCTGTTCTAGCAGTTGGCTCCTCCAACAAGTTATAATTACAATCCGAATGTAAGTTGAAAAAATCATTTTTTTTTTTTTTAGAAATTTAAACTTGAAAAAATAATTTTGTTGTATTATTAATTTCAGAGAGCTTCTCCTCAACCTCATCCGACGGCTCCTCACTCAAAGGTAATTAGCTATCATTTTACCAACTAAATTTGGCAACATTTCAAATCAAACCACTTCCGAGTGTTCTTGATTGGAAGGGCAGGGAGGGAATATCCAAACTTCGAATGTCACTGACGTAAAAAACTTGATAAAAATTATTCCCATTTGCCCGAAATATTGAAGAAAAAAAATTCTAGACATTTCCAAACTGTCCACTAGCACGAGAAAAATTAATAATATCAAAATTTACGAGGCTAAATTAAAATTACAGAGCGACTATGGAGTCTCACCGGAAGAAATTCACCAAAGTCACAGCTTTAAACGTTTAATGAACATGGTCATGACCGACTACTAAGCTTCGTTGTTGAACTTTTGCGCATAAATGAGAAATTGCTCTCGAAATTGTAAGTATTCCTTTAGCTAGGCACTTCATCTCATAAAACCATACCACCCAATGTTGCCAAATACCTCACCAAAAATTTCAACCCTTTAAAAAACCGGTTTAAAGTTTCGCTCATTTTACAGAATTTCAACAAGACGGTAAGATTCAACACGAACGGTTCATTTTTTGTATAATTTGTACACAAGTAATAAATATTTGTATCTACTTTGTTATGAATACATTTTTATGTATGTAACATATATTTTTAATAAATTATTCGAACGAAAAGGAAATCGCTACCATTATTTTATTTATTGTTTAATTAGGCTAAAATAATTTTTAAGTGAAATCGATCATCTATTACCATAGTAATTTATTTCGACTTTGCTTATTTATTTTTAAAAACGAAAAATATCTTAGATGAGTTCATTATAGTCTTTTTATCTAATTTTTATATAATATGCGGTGTATTTGCGACGATCATAGGCCCCTCTACTCCCTACTTTGTTCCATCTTTACGTTTCGTTTAACATAATGTTTCGGTTGAGTGTAACTTCTAGTCATGATTTACTTTGATTTTAGTCGGAGCAGCGAGTACTAAGTTATTTTATAATAACTTGTTTAAATTTAACGGATTTTATTCGTAAGATGTTTTAATTACCTATCTACTAAATTAATCGCGAAACCAAATACTATACTTATGTAGAAATTAAATTGAAATTGAAATATATTCGAATTAAGTACCTAATACGTATTTTATACTGGTAGATTTTATGCTACATTTTATGTATGGTAACAAATGATGGAAGAATTCCTATTACCAAATTGTAAGAGTACCATATGATTTGTAAATATGCGTCGAGAAATTTTTAACCATTTTTGTGATGTAAAATATTTATCTACATATGTTGAAAATGAATAAAAATTTTGCATTGTTATAAAAATATTATTAATTTTACATCGGATGTGAAAAAATCGATACATATGGCCCGAATAGGAATTAGGTGCAGGAAAAAATTCTCTGTTTGAACGCATAAATAAAGAAAGAAGAGCTTTGAAACATGTAACGGTCACTCACTCATATTAACTTGTATAACACCGAACGTCGAGTACTATTCGGGGGTAGAGCAGCAGCAGGTGTGCCGCACGTAAAATTCTACTCGTATAAGGGTGTCTAAATGAAAGATCGGCGGAGGGGGTGTAGTGTATCACTATAGTGATAAAAGTGCGTTATTGTATATTCCGAAATTCGTCCAATACAACTTATGTATGTATGTTTATAAACGTTGTCTGTTTAGGTATCATGAATGACGTTGATATACCTGGTAAGTTTTTATGTATTATTTTTCAATTTTTTTTGTATTCATTAATTTAAACTATATTTTGGAACATGTGAATGAAATTTTTTTTGGAAATTTTAATTATCAGAAGAATACCTAATTTGAATATTGGGTGAAAAAAATACTTTTTATCGATTATTTTTTCACGATAGAGACAAAACAATTTTTCAGACTAACATTAAGATATTACGTATATTCGCGATTTTTACATGATATCGTGATCAAATTTCTGTATTCGTGTTGTACGTCATTTTTCATAACTATAAAATGAAGTATTCATCTAACGGGCATGCTTCTAAAAGACATAAGTTATGTCATTATTTTACTTATTTAATGGTTCTTATTATAGGCTTGGAACCATCTTTCGATAGATTTTTTCGCATTATAAAAATCAAGTACCTATACGTATCTGCAACTCACAATAAAACTAAACCCAAAATGACGTTTGAAATACAGAATGACCAAAATTTCAAGATGTAAAAGATTTCTTTCAAATTTGAAATTTTTTTAAAATTCTAAATCGACATAACTATTTTTAAAATTTGAAGTAAAAAAAAAAATTGAAACCCCTGAAAGTAAGGAAAAAAATTAAAATACACCACAGGTGGTCTCGAAAGCACAAAAATATGGATATTAGTGGACATGAAAATTTAGATTTTTTAATACCTATTCAAATTTCTTCAAGTCGGTTTTTTTTACAATATGATAAAGAAATATTCTTTAGGGGGGAGGGGGCGCTAGGCTCTGCATACAACTCTCAAATTATCTCTTCCCCAAAAATTCGATAATCAAGTTATTAAACAGCCAGGATGAGAAATTGAAATATACGAGTAAAAAAGATCTTTGGGCTGTAAAATTAGAAACCTATATAATACTTACAAAATGACCGACTTTTTCTTTTGGAAAATTTGTAAAACCAATAAGTCTAAATTCAGCCTGTTGATTCGTCACTCTTCGTCATTCAATTACATATTTTCATTCCACGTCAGATTGATAATCTAAAATTATAAAAATTCAAATATAAATGTCATTAAAATCGTCAATAGGTACAATTAAATCGAACCTAAGCAGTTCTTCTATCGGTACATAAGATCAAAGAAACTTAGGTAAAGTTGTTTTAAAAAAAAATCGAAATACTCCTCCAAAATAAAATTAACCTCCTTTCAAAATCCTCTCTTCGAACCTTCATCAGTCTCTACATGTAAGAACGATCTACCTACCAACTAAATTCTGGTAATTTCTAACGAAACCGGTGCAGTTTTCACATTCGGCCGAAGCAGATTTGCGGACAACATCCCGAGCCATTTTTTCATCCGAAATGATCCAATAGTAGATATTTCCTGCGGCGATCAACACACAGCCGTCGTTTGTAGTAAATATTTTCATATTTTTAGTACCTATTTTAAAAATATCAATGGTCAAAAAGGAACATGCGAAGTGTATTAAAACTAATTACTTTGAGCAACGTTGGACACTGAGGCAGACAATATGCATCGATGTACACACGCGATGTTACTAATATACGTACTAACATATACCTGCACATTTTTTTTTACTCGTACGTTTTAATTTATGTAGCTACGAAAACGAATCAATCGAATTTTTTTTTTCGTACGTAGAATATGGTCGAGTTTTCAGTTTCGGTAGTAACGAATGGGGTCAATTAGGACTGGGGCATAAAGATCCGGTTAGTAAGCCCAGTTGCGTGAAAAGTAAGTACATTATAAAGTGGGAATAATTGAAAACGAAAATAGGTAAACTTCTAAATTTTATTGTTACCTATTTCAGGTTTAAAGCCAGAAAAAGTCAAGCATGTAGCTTGCGGTAGAGTTCATACCATTTTCACAACCGGTACTGTTTTAATTTTCCTCTTTAACAGATCATGTTGAATAAGACACCATATAAATTTAATAAAATATGTTTCGATTCCTTAGAAAATGGCAAAGTGTACAGTTGTGGATGTAATACCGATGGTCAATTGGGGATCGGTGATAGCGAAATGTTGGACTACGTTGCACTACCTATGTTTGTTACTGAATTAGAAGACGAGATAATACAAGTGTCAGCAGGATCGCAACATTCCGCTGTACTAACAGGTTTATACAGAGCAATTTCCATAATATGAATGCATAATATCTTACTTATTTTCAAGTCTTCATCGCGACGTCAATTTTCATTTCAATTCACAGCTAAAGGCACGGTTTACCTATGGGGAAGCAACAGCGACGGTCAACTGGGTTTAATTCAATCTGATACCAACGTATATACTGATCCAACACTGCTAAATATACCCGAAAAAATAATCCATATAGACTGCGGATATTATCACACCGGATTCGTTACTGGTACGTTGAACATATTTCAAGACACGCCAGGTACAATCATGGCAATTTCTGAGCTGCAAATTTACTCACAGATTCCGGCGAACTGCTCTTATGTGGGAATTGCGAAAACGGAAAACTCGGGATCAACGATCACGATCAAAAAGAACAATGGATTCCGATCAAAACATCGATTCCGGCGAAAGTTATCTCGGTAGCTTGCGGTAGTCATCATACTATAGCGTTGACAGGTAAATGTTCTCTAGAAGTTTGAAAAGTGGCATACTATATTTTAAATATGAAATTAAATGACAGACGATGGGAAATGCTACGTTTGCGGAGATAATACTTACGGTCAGCTAGGATTAGATGATGTTACTGCGACCGAAAAATGGACGAGTCTGTCATTGTTGAGCGATCTGTTTATAACTCATGTGTCAGCTGGAGAAAGCCATTCTATGTTTTTAACGGGTAACTGAGTAATATTGCACACGTTTAACGATTAGTAATTAATTAAATTCACATGTATAAAAAAGAATCGCGAATTATTCCACGAATTGTAAATTTCATTTGACATTTGACAACAAATATTTCACTCATTTTCAACCGCCAAAACATGACAAATTTGACATTATTGCACATGCGCGTAAAAATGCTACCACTTGTGCAGTGTTGTTACGTATGGGAACAAAATTGTGCAAAAATTTTTACGAATAATTTTGGCGTTTATTTTTTCAACTTATGAAGTCTTAATGAAGTCTAGCTTAATGAAGTCATAAATATTCGGTAATTGTTTGCAGATAGTGGATTACTTTATGCATGTGGAGATACAAGATACGGTAAATTATGTTTAAATGAGGCGATATTAGAAACTTCCGTTACCAAGCCAGTCCTAATACATTTCCCTGTACCTTCAATGCAGTTGAACACCGTAAGAAACTCAGCCATATTTTTCAAAAAATCCTTTTTAATTGAAAGGAATGTTCCTTCATCGACATATGATGGCTTGAAATTTCCAGGTAGTATGTGGAGGCTGTCACACAATGATTATGGCATCTCCAGTCACCTCATCCAACAAACTCTCTACGGTTAAAGAATCCAAAGCTCCAAAATTTGACAGAGATTACCTATTAGGCAACAAAAACGTAATCGAAATCTTTACATTTTCATTCCAATAAAATAAAACCCACCGAAAAATGGAATTTCGTAATACTTTCTTGCAGGAAAATTTTCACTCAACCAAAAACGAATCGTCTCCCACAAAGAAACTAAACACAGATTTGACACCTCTCTCCAATAACAATGCGAATATCGATCATCAATCCGAAGAAATACGTAGTTTATCTTATACAACGAATAATAGCTTAGAAGATATATCTGGTAGAAATTCTCCCAACATAGAAAAAACTAATTCCATGACTAGCGACGATTTAGATACGAAGAATATCGTCAACAGTCCAAAACCAACCAACGGAGTAGAAACACAAAACATAAACGAAATAAAAGTATGTAGGTACATGAAATTTAAATTACGTTTATTTCTTTCTCTCAAAATTTCAATTACAGACTGAAACTGTAAACGTTACTGAAAACAAGCCCACGTCAGATAACACTGAAAACGATCACATTTACTCATCTATAACTACAAATGGACAACGTAAGGAATTCATTATTTTAAAATGATATATTTTTAAAAATCTAACATTTCTACTTTATTTAGCTCCTAGCGAAGGCAGATTTAAAAAACTACTAAGGCAGTTCGGTTTACAAAAAATAGTCGATTCGAAAAACGAAAATAACAACATTCCAGCTTCTTATAAAAGTAAACATCCCAATTTCAGACCTATTTCATTACTTGACATAAACTAATAAATCGTCATAATTTTAGGTACAAATAAGAAAAGGAAAAATTCAAAACCCGACGAAAAGAAAGTGACCGTAAGTATGGATACATGTTTAAAACTTAATATTAAATCAATATATTATTAAATAATTTGTTTTTCGTTTCAGTCCAAAGTATGCACAATTCTTTAAGGGAAAATTTTACAACACTTTTTATATCATTTTTATACAACAATGTAATAAAACGAACGAGAAAAATTGTTAAATTTTTAATATACACGTTTTAAAGCTAATCATTGCATCTAATCTTATTAATACTGCTTAAAATAAAAACTTTTAAAACACAATCGAATATGCTTTGGATGAAAATAAAGGACAGGAAACAAATAAGAACAACATAAGTACACGTTACCAAGTTTACAAAATACGTAATTCGATTATTGGTTATTGCAACAATGCAATCTGGCAATACTGTTCGTAAAAAAAATAAATAAAATTTAAAATAAGCTTTAAAATCAAATTACGATTAGAAAAAACCAGAACGATAATTAACCATCTTGCAAGTCAATAAGTCCCGGTTCTTTGAACACTTCTCTTACTGGAGTGGAATTATTTATACAGGAGTTGTTCTCAACAGTAGTACATTCTTGGCACTGCCATCTTCCAGAAGGTACTTTTTTGAGACCAACGCAGTAAATATGGTAACTGTAAAAACATGAGAAAATTAGACAATTTGAAAATCTCAGTTTCAAAATCAATCAATGGTAACAAACCCTCTATCGCAAATATCGCAAAACAGCATTTTGTCTTCGTCTGCGTTTTCTTTACATCTAGCACAAATTTTACAATCTGGACACTGCCAAGCGTACTTTTTAATATGAGGAACCATGTCTAATGATAAATCTAAACAACTAGGATGACCTGTAAACAAACAAGTTAGCATTAGAATAAAACCTTCGAGCAACTCGATAATTCATTGGTTAAGATTTGCTTACTTGTGGAACTACACTGCGAACAATATATCAAAACTTCCGGAACGTTTTCTTTATTTCGAGTAATATTACCCAGACATACTTTACAAAGTATCTTGGCCGTCTCATCCATAATCAACTCGCGAGTATTTTCACTCAATTCCATCGTCATTTGTTCCTTTAATAAGGCGAGATCGTGTGACTTATCCAACAACGAAGATTCATCCACGCTCATATCTTTATCAGTATCTTCGATTGTGTCTTCGGTAGCTTGGGTACCTTCGCTAGTAGTGCTATAATGAAAATGAATTCAATTAGTAGTACAACAAAATACGATATTGAAATAAATTATCAAGTGAAAATCAAACCTTGATTCGTCTGAAGATGAACTATCATCGGAATCAGTTTGGCTGCCGTCTCCTGGCGCTGTAGCGTGTGGTTTTAGTGGACCATACATGACCGTGTTGATTGGCATGTATCTAAGTTCGGTCGAAGTATAACTAGACAAAAAAGGAACACAAAAACAAATCAAGGTAGACGTAATTCTCGTGATATTACTTGAAAATGACAAAAAAATAGGCGTATTTAATTTCTAACCTTTTATAAAAATCGCAAAACTGTCCAGGTAGTATGGAAACCGGATAGCTGCCCATTTTCGGGGTATGAATCGTCATCTTCCTAGCCCTAGTTTTAGGATAATGAACGATAAACGTTTGTAAATCAATAGCGCACCTTCTATCATCCGATCGACTCTTATTCAACGCTGAATTCCAATTGGAAGCCGACTCCATGGCTCTCTTTTTCAAATCTTGCTTAGAACCATCGGCCATCAATAACTTGTATCCTAATCCATTAGCCCAAGCTAAGAAAACAAACCAATTACATATTAATGAGAATCTTCGAACGAGGCAGAAAAGGTTCGTTATATCATACGTACCCTTTTGCTTGAAAGACAACTCCTTCATTTGCTTCTCTCGCATGTACTTTCTCAGTTCTTCGTATTTATCGGGGAAATCAGCGAACATGATATCCAATACTTCAGAACTAATAACTGCTGTTAAGCCTGAAATGTTTCGAAAGAAGAAAAACTTGATGAACACGTCAAAGTACACTTTTACTATAGATTATCATCGACAACCCATCGAACTATAGATATGAACCAACCAGGTGTGGTTCTATGACAACAAATTGACCATAAATGATATAAATTTGTGTACCTAGATCGCATAAGGTCTCTGAAACTAATCCACTATCCACCAGGTATGCCTTTTCTTCCGAATCCACTGGACGTCTTTTAATATCGGGGTATTTTCGTTTGAATGATTTCACACCCAAGTAGTTAGATACTTGTTCTTGGATCATGTATAGGTCGCCACCTTGAATAGGCCATTGGTATTCGGCTATTTGATCCACGGTCAAGTCTCTGCTGGGAATTTCGAAAAATGAAAATATCATGTTAATTATTTACTTAAAAATGATTTAAAATTTTGATCTTAGCTTGATTTAAAATTTAAAAATGAAATTCAACTGTTTTTATTCGTAATCAATTGAAATCTCTTATACTTTGTCGACAAATCGATGGTTAGTTTGAATAGAATATATTTTTCAATCCCTTCAGATCCCTTCCAATCTTTTACATTTTAAATTAAAAATCACCATCAAACTAAAATTTTACAAAATCCTCCCATTCAATCATTGACCTCCCCCCCCCCGATGTCTATTTCGAAAAATATTTATACTTCTAAAATTAAGATAAATATAGTATTTTACAAAAAAAAAAACTGAAAATCGAAAAAATTAGTATGAATCAACCTT
>FIZV01050372.1:0-10411 GCA_900050545.1 Trionymus perrisii | reverse complement strand
TTTTTTTTCAACTGTTGTTAAAAAGTACTTTATTTAATTTACACAGATTTTACAAAATAGTGAAAAAGGAAAAATTAGAAAGTGTGAATGATAAAAAAAATGTAAAATATGTAAACTGTAATAAGAAAAACAAAAACAAAAACTATTTCACAAAAATAATTTAAAATTCAAAAAATTGTAAAAAACTGACAATCGAGAAAAATTGGAATCATTTTAAAAGTAAATTTTTAAAAAATTTAAAAAAAGGACAAAATTGAACAGAATATTAAAAATTAAAAAAAATAGGAATTATGAACTGAAATTTCAAGTGAAAAAAAAAGGAAAACAAAGCAAAAAGTTGAAAAAAATTACATTCGAAAGAAGTAGGTACACCTCCTAATCGGAAGTGAATTTAAAAAAAATGCAATTGAAAAAAAAAATCAAATTTAAAATTTTGAAAACAATTGAAAACTGAAATAGAAATTCGAAAAAAATGGGTAAATGAGATTAAATTAAAATGATTGTTAATCCAATAAAAATTGAAATAGTTGGAAGTATGTAATGACAAAAAGTTGAAAAAGTCAAATTTAAAAATAAGAATATTCCGATTATTATAAAAATTGAAATTTTGCTAACTTTCTAATTTTGATAATTTTTTTAAAATTGGACCAATTTTTAATTTTTTGATAAATTAAAATTTTTTGTTGATCTTCAAAATTTGGTAAAAATTAAAAATTCTTTAATTTTAATGGATTTTTAGAGTTATAATTTTTTTTTAAATTATCTTTGAAATAATCTTGATGAAAACTGGAATTTTGGTCATTTTTTAATTTAATAAATTTTTGTAATCAGATAAATTTTTACCTGTTACCTGTAAAGTTTGCTAAATTTTCACAATTTTATTAACTTGGTATTTATCTTCAAAGTTCGGTAATTTTAGAATTTTAATAAATTTTTTAAGTTGAATGAATTTTCGAAATTTAACTACATTTTTCAAAAATATTAAAAGGACAATTTGTAAAGTTGGATATAGATTATATGTAGATCTTTAAAATTTGACAAAATTTGAAATTTATTTTTAAAATTCAAAATTCAAAAATTTGAAATTCATTTTCAAAATTCAAAAATTTGGAATTTAGGTTCAGTTTTAAAATAATTGGATTCATTACTCAAGTTTCATAAATTTTTAAAATTTAGTGTCTATTTTCGAAAAAAAAAATTTTAATTCAAAATTTGGTAATTTTTAAATTTTAATAAATTTTTGGAATGTGGCCACCCATACGATATCCTCCGCATTCTCATCCCCATTTTGTCATGATATGAAAATTTTTTCTCCCAGCTTTTGTGATTGTTGAAAAATGAGAATAAATGAGCAGTTTCAGGGCAAAGTTTTTTTACTTTGTGGATCTCAAAAAAATTATGGGAGCGAATTGCAAAAAATTTTCAGGTAATAAAATTTCATCTTAAGTACCTACTCATCACTTTGGTTCTAAATTTCAGTTCTAATCTTCAAATTCTGTTTTGGAAAGCCAAAAAGTCGTTTCAAGGAAATCCTCAAATTCCAGAAGGGGGTTGACCCACCTCGAATTTTTTTCTTCAAAATGAACATCTAATTTTTCAACTAAACTCCTAGCTCTTATGAAAAGTTTTGGAATTCAATCCGTCAGTCTTTCCCGGACGTTAAAGAGTTAACGTACTTTAAAAGTATAGGTTTCAAGGTTGTTTGTTGTTTTAGATACGCTTTAGTGTACTTGAAAGTACAACTTTCAAGGTTACCGAAGTACCTTAAGAATATTATTTGTTGACACATCGGCAACGCTGTTCATACTTGAAAATACAATTTTCAAGATTGGCGAAGTCTTCTCAATGTTACCAAGGTGTGTTTTTTAGAAATATTTTTCAAGGTTACTTTCAAGGTTGTCGAAATGTTTTTCAATGTTGCTAAGGTGTATAGATAGTGTGTTTTTCGTCATTATAAAGTAAAAAGATGAAAAATTTGAAGTTGGGAAAAAAATTGATTCTAAGTGAAACATACTAAAAATACCCAATGATCGCAAACAATTTTCGATATTTTCAACAGAACTAGAATAATGAATACAAATATTTTTTCTCTCAAGGGAAAATAAATTTTCAAAATATTCAACTATAAAATTAAAATTTTTCGCAATTCATTTCATTTTTTATAAATTTGAATTTTTTACAGATTTCTCAACCAATGTCAATCTACACACAAGTGCTTTATTTAATTTCTCAACATTCTTCACAAATACCTGCACCATCTGCTGATCCATTCATCAAATTTTTTTTCCCTCAAGACTTCACCAGCCCCATAACTACACACGGTCATAAAAACTATAGAACAAAATTTCGAGTCAAAACAGTAAATTAACAACAACAGCGAAAAAAAAGGCAACAAAAAAACACATCCACAAAGAAACACCATAAAAAAAAATCAAAATAAGGGTAGCTCGGAAAAAAATCGCATACGCTTAATAATGATTGCAAAATATCGAAACGAGGAACTCGTATTACTCGTATACAAAATAATACGCAACCCTTTAAATAATATCGCTGCGCCGTGCCGCTCCGCAGTCCGCACCCCAGTTCGTCGATTCGTTTTTCAAAACACCTAACCTCTCCTAGCACCACGTAGTGTACACCACACGTGAAAAAAATAAATGGAAAATTTCACGCTCGTAAAATCCTTTTATTGTTAAACGATTCGAGAAATTCAACTATCCCACGATTTATTTTAATGTCGAAATATGAAAAAAAGGACCTACGAGACCGTAATAAGCGAAAAAAGAAACTAGTTCACCTAATTATATCCATTTGCAAACCCTGCGCCAGGTTTATTTCATCATCCCAGTATATAGCACATACGACATGTGTAAAAAACTTGTATAAGGGCGACAGATCACTCAGGAACCAGATTCCTTGATATAATCCTTTTGATTTGACCGAATATCCTCGCACATATCATTACTCGTACGTACGAATAAGTCACCTATGGTGAAAAGGTCAAAAAAATCCTTCAAAACCGGTACAGTGCCGGCAAATTTTCATTTTCTGCTCGTAATTTATTTCACTTTGGCAAATCGTCGCAGTAAATGACGCGACTAAATAAATTTCACGCCTGATTCTTTACTGTTTCTTTCCATTTTTATTTTTTTTTTCTCATTTCGAACGAGAAATTACTCAACGCAACGGTAAGAGGGACAAGTACTATACGCTATAAAGCCGTCAATTCTCCATCAAAACTTATTACCTTGTATTACAACTCGTACAGTCGACCAAACAAGTATATTTTCTTGCCCCCTCTCTTCACTATCCAGTGCCCTTCCATCAATTCCGGAGAAAAGAAATCATACTCTATGAAAAATGAAATCTGAATGACATTTCCTTCAAAGCCAAGACGATGAGGTTTTAGGGTTGACTTAGGAAACGTTCTCTTTCTTTTTTCTCTAAATTGGCAGGAAATGGATTGGAAGCCAAGTTCGGAAGTAAGATTGGCTGAAAAAAGTTTTTAAAGTGTTTGCCACCATTAGATTTAACGTTATAATTTGTATTAAGACGGTCAAATGCGTACGCACCAAATCGTGCAAGGTAAAGAGGGTAGATATTCTTCCGAGTAGTGGTAGATTTTTGTACACGAGAAAGGGCTGAGCTGAGTAGATACAACTTACAGGGTGGGCTGAAGGTTAAATAAAATTTGAAATTATTAGAAATTAAACGACATGAATTCAATTTCGAAAACAGTTCCGCACTCGTCGAATGGAGTTCCTTTCTTAAAGAGGGAGAACCAGGGATTTAATTTAAAAATGCTCAATTCGTTTACGCTTGACCATTCAGTTTTCCCCTCAATTTAGCAGATGATTATTTCATCATTTTACTGATTCTTTCACTCGATTTGAACGATCTTATTGTACTTATCAAACTTTCACCACCTTTTTGGACTTTGTGTCATTTATCAGGAGCTTTCTTGTTATTTTGACAAAATTTGAAAATACTTGACACGATTTTCGCAACTTTCGAAGGCGATTTTCGTAATCTTCTAATAGGTGTTTGGATAAGTATGATGAAAGCTTCTTGACAAAATTTTGAGATATTTCTTGTCGTAGTCGTTTTAAACATTTTCTAGTAATTTTCAAATAATTTTTAGGCTTTTTTCAATCATTTAAATAACAGACCTTTATTGAAGACGGATGTTTTGATACAATTTCAAAACCAATAAAAAGCAGGACTTGGAAGGATTTTCAAAGTAAATACTTGTGTTTCAAATTTGAAAGGAATTCCAAATTTACAAAAATACAAAATCTTAAAAATTAATTCAACTGAAAAAATTACCAAATTTTGAGGATTCAATAAAATTTTTAAAATGGCCAAATTCCATATTTTTATCAAAATGTTGAATATTTTCCGGATTTGAAAAATTTTTCAATTTAAAATTTTCGCCAAAAAAAATCAGTTACCTACTTAGGTCTAAACTTAGCGTTTAAAAATAATTAAAAAAATGGTCCACTAAAAATTATAATTAAAATTCAATAATTGGCTCAATTTCGAAAATTTATTAAAATTTCAAAACTACCAAAATTCCAAATGTTGCCAAAATTTTCAAGATCTACTGAATTTCAATAATTATTTTTCAAATTTCCCAAATTCAATGGATTTTTTCAAATTTTAAATTTGGCCAAATTTCAAAAATGTATCAAGTAAAATTTTAAAATTACTACCAAGTTCTGAATATATCCTTCAAAAAAAAAAAATTAAAATTGTTAAAGTTTTTGAAGTTTTAAAAATAAACTAAACAGGGTGTCTAACAAAATTTCCAAACCAAAAATCAGCACCTTTTTTCAGCACTTTTTTAAAAAGATTTTTAGGAGCTGGAACTCCACCCCTTCACTCCGCTAAAATTTCAGTTTTTTTGAAACGTCTAAATTGTGAAGAAAAAATCAATGTACAAAGAAATACCAAAAAAATTAATAATATTTTCATTTCAAATGATTAAGGCGAAAAAATCAATTTCTAATAAATTTCGGCAAAAAATTGAAAAATTAAAAAAAAAACAATTTCCATTTAATTTTAACAAAAAAAGGAGGACCTTTGACAAAAATCAGCACCTTTTCGATTTTCAGCACATTCATCACCTGCTGGACACCTTGTTAAAATTTTAAAACTACTGAAATTCCAACTTTTATATCAAATTTTTAAATTCGTCTACATTTTGAATTTTCACCAAATTTCAAATATTTTCCAATAAAAATTTATCTCAAAAATTTAATGGTTGAAAAAAAATTTCCAAAGAATTGTTTTCAAGACAAAAACAAATTCTCATTTCTTTCAAGAATTTTCTTTAGCAAAATAATTCATTAAGTTTTTTAGATGAATTTTTACTCGAAGAATGCGGTATAACGAAATTTTTTAGAATTTTTTTTTCACGAGGAATTTTTTTTGAGTGATAATTTTCCATTTTTTTTCTTTTGATTAACATTCAAGTATATTTTAAATTAAACCCATTTCATTCATCAATTTTTTTCCGATTTGTTTGAAAGTTATTTTTTTTTTGGAGACCATTGAATAATATTTTTGAGAAGTTTTTCAAATTGAGCATGTTTTTCTTTGAGATTTTTCAAGCAAAGTATTTTTTTCTTTTGTTTTAAGAGAACCTTTTCCAAGATAATTTTTGAGAAAATCATTTTGATTTTTTTATTGAGAATTTTTCAATTGAAGAATGTTGGTTGAAGAAATTCTTTAGATTTTTTTTTCTTCTGGCAATTTTTTAATTATGGTAATTTTATTATGATTTTATAAACAAATTATCAAGTATTTTTTTTTTTTTATGGAAATCATTAAATTTATTTTTGGAGTTGAAAAAAAATAAACAGATTATTTTTGATTTTTTTTTTGTTTAAGAATTTTTGAGAGATTTTTTCAATACCTAATAATACATATTAAAAAAAAAAAAAAAGTTGTTTCAATATTTCCTCTTTTTTTTTTTTTTTTTTTTTTTGATTTTTATTTGTTCGAAGCCCTAATTTTAAGAATTTGATTTAAATGAGAAATTTTAAATGTGCATGTTGCAGACTTTTTCATGCCTTGTCATTCAATTTTGAAAGAAAAAGTTTAGAATTTAAAAAAAATGTAAGTTTTATGTAAGTTTTAAAATGTCTGACAAAATATCTGGAAGTCAGGAATTTTATTTTTTTTAAATTTATGTTTCTGAATTTTAGCAAAAATTTGTCATTTTAATCTTTTTTTTAGCCAAAAATAGTCATTATTTCAATTATTATTGTCATTGAATCAAAATGAAATCATTTTTGAGTTCTTAATTGAAATCTCTTGAAGATTCAGAAAAATAAACAAACAAACAAATTTTAAATCCTGTTTTGGTGATCGGATTATCCGGGGAGTGGGAGGAGGTATTCGTCAATACTAAGATCAAACGAAAACGCGTTGCTTGATGAATAAAATTGCAAAATTGAATGAAAGACCTACGAATTACTCATAATAGAATTACACTTACGTCATTTAAAATAGTAATTACATAGGAATTTGGATTTTATACCATATTTTCGCGATACCTACATCTTAGCGATTAATATATTTTTTGAAAGAACAAAAACAAAACGGTAACGCAAATATGAATCAGAACAAATTAACGAGAAGGCGACCACGCTGTATCGCCTCGAATGAAGCCCCACTCGCGTCAATTTCAGGGTCAAATTAGATATAGAGAAGCAATTGTCAATGTTTGAAATGGCAAATAGTATAATCGGTTAATTGTTCCGACTGGCGGCCATCGAACTAGAGCAAACGACGTTAGGTTGTGCTCGGTAATGGTCGCTCATCGAGAAACTGAATAATTAGCCAGTCGCAGTCGCAGTCGCAGTCAGTTACGCTACTCGTCGAATATTACACACGCTTATAATTAATAAGCAGACCGCGATTGCTTGGCAAACAAGCACGACGCGCTAATGGTAAAATACGCGAATCGAATAACGGTCCGCGAAATAACGTTCATTTGCACCGCACTCAGCGAAGAAGCGAATAAATGGTAAAATCAAAATGAAGTCGCGTAAAAGTGTCCCAAAATGGAAGCCAAAATCGCACCCCACCTGTAATAACGCCGATAGCAGCCAAAGTAGCGGCAGCAGCGTCGAAAAGGCACCATCCAGCAGCACTGTGACCGCCAACAAGTCATCGGGCAAAATTCGAAAAGCGTCCGCGTCTGCGATGACGACGAAAAAACTCGTCGATTCTGTAGTCGGTGACGCGAAAAGGGCGCCGGTGACCAATCTGGCAGAACCAACGTACTCGAGTTTCGTGTCCGGCATCAGCGACTGCTCCAGTTGCGACCAGCAGCAGCAGCAGACGAAAGTGACGAATCTGAAATCGGTCGAGGAGGATTGCGAAAATATCCGACAACAGTTTATGAACGCGTTCGCCCAGATCGCCCAATCATCGAAGAAGACCAACGATGCGAAACAAATCGGTGGCCAGTGTTTAGAGTACGTGAACGTTGTTTTATTCAATATCGAATGGCTGGAACGCGAACGAAGTCAAGCGGCCCATCAACGAGCTGAATTAGATAAAAATTTATTACAAATTCAACGAGAGAATATCCAAATGAATGACGAAATTTATTCAGTGCAGCAAATCAATTCCGCGTTGAAATTGGAGAATCGAGAACTACTCGCTGATCTGTACGATCAAAAGGAGTGCCTGAAGGTAATGCAGGAGCAAAACAACACCTTCAGATCGGCCGTTGAAAACGAAAAGCTCATATTCAAAGCGGAACTAGACAAATTGGCCGATAACAGTATCCGAGTGGAGACTGCCGTAAGGGAGAAGGAAGTTCACTGGGATAATCTGAACTACCATTTACAAAAAAGAGTCGCCGAATTGCAACGCGATCACCAGCAATTGAAAGTGAATTACGATCTGATGAGTAACGCGTTACGTGTGGGAAACAGAGGCGACGTGGACAATGAACTGATGGATGTTGGCGTGCTAGAAGCTGGACACGAAGCGGAAATGGTTATGATGAAATACGCGCACGAATCGTTCATTTCCGAATTGAATAAATTGAATTGTAAATTATGGAACGAGAAATTCTACAAGAGGAGCCGCCTCGAAGAAGAGATAAAGAAGACCGATCTGTATAAGAGTTGGATGGTAGCGTTGCAGCAGGAGAACTCCAAGTATCGCGACGAGATTTCCAACCTTAATAAACAAATCGAAGATCTGTTAGATGTAATTTGCTCGAAATTGGAAAATAAATGCCGCCAACCCGACCAGTTGAACGATATGAACATCTGTTTCGATATTTCGTTAAAGTAAAGTCGAATTAACGGTGAAATGAACTAGATACCCCATACTCTAGGTACAAATACGTTTGTCCGACCATTAAATATGCAAAATGGCATAATTTGTGTGTTTATTTCACGCTACGTCGCGTTAGGTACTGTTTGATGTTCGATACTTGTTGCCATTGCTTGGCTATTCCTGTCCTGTCGGCGCAATATGTCGAATTCACCTGCGTGAAGATAAAATTGCTCGAAAATTTATTCCAATTCAAATTTTGTACCCATGATGGAGATATCACGATAATGCACAGGTGCGCTATCAGGAATTACACAAAACTCGTGTATTCGCTGGGATAGTTCTAACTGCGAAATTGACCGTTGCTGCGGCTGTTAGTGAATCGAAACCTGAAAGACAATATTTTTTCCTTCGTGTTTTTGTACGATTGAACAGAAAATTGCATTCAGGGTCGAGGCTCAGAATTGGATGAAATGATTTTTCAGAACTGCACAAATGTAAAAATTTGATTGTTGATTTTTTTGAAAATTTGTGTTGAAACAAAATGTGGGGAAAAATTTATTTTTCGACATAATTTTATAAATTTTTCTGCATGAATGAATGTTTTTCATTTATAGTACACATATGCTTGAAAATGATGCTTTCAAACGAAATTTTAAAAGTAATTTTTCTAATAAAAATTTTGAAAAATTTACGTTGAAATAAAATGCGAAAAATTCAACTTTTGATAAAATTTTATAATTTACTTGTTGACAAAAATTTTCAAAAATTATGGTTTTTGTCAAAATCTAGAAATAAATTTTGCAGTAAATTATTTAAAAATTTGTGTTCAAACGGAGCTGGAGAAAAAAAAAACTTTTAAAATATTTTTTTTCTGATTTAAATGCAAAAAAAAATTAAACGAAAAAATTCAATTTTTGATAAAATTTTATACCCTAATTTGCTCCATATCAAAATTTTAAAAAAATTTGACGACAAAAAAATTGAGGATTTTCTTTTTCAAAAAAAACTGACTTCATGAAAATAGTAATTTTGATTTTGAATCCATTTTTTCTGAATGCAAAAGTGTTTTTAAAAGCAATTAAAAATTTCTTTCGATCATATTGAAAAATTTGTGTAGAAATAAAAAAAAAAATAAAAAACTGACTTCAATTTTGAAAATAGTAATTAGACTCAAAATTTTTGAATTTTTATAAAAATTTGAAAATAGATTTTTCAAAAAAAAAATTAATTTCATTCTATAATATTGTATTGAAAAGGAATATTAACTTTTGAAAAAAAAATTATAATCCGGTTTTGAATAAAAGTTCATAAATAAATAGGTACCTAATCGTTTTTCATTAAAACATTTTAAAAATATGTTTTACAACAAAAAATTTCATGTAAAATTTTTTTCTGAAATTTAAAAAATTTCTTGTGAGCTAAATTTTAGTGAAATAATAAAAAAAAACTAGTTTTCGACAAAAGCTTCTTTTGAACAAGATCCAAAAAATAATCTTTAAAATTTAAAAATGAATTCTACAAAGAAAATTTTAATTAAATTGGAAATTGAACTAAATTTGAAAAAAAAATCAAAAAAAAATTAAAGCTTCACTCTGAACTAGATTATAAAAATACTGTGTTGAAACGAAAATTTTAAATTTGCCTTTGAATAAAATTTCACAAAAATTGAGAAAGTGTTTTAAAGAAATATTAAATAATTTTTTTTTTGACAATTTTATTTTAGCTTTAAACTTTAAAACTGCTTGCTTTTTTCAAAATCTCAGAATAAATTTGGCAACAAAATTCAAAAAATTACTCATCTTGAAAAAATGCAGAAAAAGGTTTTAAAAAAATTCAACTTGAAAATTACTAAATTGTTTTTTTTTTTTTTACCAAAATCTGAAAATTAGTTCTACAACAAAGTTGAAAAAATCTACCTTATTTCAATAAATAAAATTCAAAAAGTTTTCTGAAAACAAATTGAAAATTTTCCTTCGAAGCTAATTTTGACGAAATTAAAAATTAATTTGCGACAAAATTTCATAACTTTTCTTTTATACAAAATCTATAAGGGGGGGGGGGGGGGGGGTCATCACTCGATTCTTAACTAGTTAGTAGTTTCATATAA
>FIZV01050357.1:0-11228 GCA_900050545.1 Trionymus perrisii | reverse complement strand
TGGCCATTTTTTTAAAATGATGATTTTTTTAAATTGCGAAATTTTGTAAAATAAATATTTTTTGTGAATTAGAAAATTTCAAAAAATTCAGCAATTCTGGGAATTTGATAATTTTTCAAAAAATTTCAGTTTTTAAAAAACTACAATTTTTAAAAATTTGAAAATTTTAGAAAATTCGTCAGTTTTTGAGAAAATTACAATTTTCAAAAATTTAACGATTTTTAAAAATTCAAAAATTTTTAAAAATTTGTCAGTTTTTAAGAAAATGACAATTTTTAGGAATTAAAAAAAATAATGATTTTCGAAAATTCCGTAATTTTTGCGATTTAAAGAATTTTTAAGAATTCAACGATTTTTACAACTTGATAATTTTATTTTTGAAAAATTGTCAGTTTTTGAGTAAATGACCCTTTTTTTAAATGATGAT
The DNA here is from genome assembly GCA_900050545.1 of Trionymus perrisii. NCBI lineage: Eukaryota > Metazoa > Arthropoda > Insecta > Hemiptera > Pseudococcidae > Trionymus > Trionymus perrisii. The sequence goes on along the minus strand of FIZV01050357.1, from coordinate 10,801 downwards.
TTTTAAAAATTGCGAAATTTTGTAAAATAAATATTTTTTGTGAATTAGAAAATTTCAAAAAATCCAGCAATTTTGGGAAATTTGATAATTTAAAAAAAATCAGTTTTTAAAAAACTTACAATTTTTAAAAGTTTGAAAATTTTGGAAAATTTGTCAGTTTTTGAGAAAATTACAATTTTCAAAAATTTAACAATTTTTAAAAGTTCAAAAATTTTGGAAAATTTGTCAGTTTTTAAGAAAATGACAATTTTTGGGAATTAAAAAAAAAATTATTTTCGAAAATTCCGTAATTTTTGAAAAATCAATAATTTTTGTGAATTAAAGAATTTTTAAGAATTCAACGATTTTGAGAAATTTGATAATTTTTGAAAAGTTTCCAATTTAGGAAATTCAAAAGCTAGGTAGTCTCTGAAAATCTGAAAAAAATTACTTAGAATTAAAAAAAATAAATTTTCAATTTATTCCATACAACAGTCCTCTCCCCCCTTTGAAAAAGTGAAAGTAGTTAATCAACTTCTGACTTTCCTATATTTTTCTAATTAAAACTGAACAACTTTATACAGGATGGCCCTGGAGTAAGGGAAATTTTTTTGAGATATAGATATAAAAGAGTCTAACTAACAAACAGCTTTAAGTACACATATTGTCTATCTTCGCAAATGAAGGCACAGATGGGAATTTTTTTAGCAAAATCGGTTGACAAAACTACGTTAAAAAAAAATCTGTTTTTTTTTTGCAAAAATAGAGATGCTTCAAGGTAAGTCTAAGTACATACAATTTGAAATTAAGTTGAAGGAAAAATGAAAAAATGGGGAATACTTCCCATGAAGAAGAACAATTTTCATGAGTAAATTGTCAAAATAAAAATATAAAAGGAAGTTTGAAAATTTTGATTTTTTTTTTTTTGAATTGATGAACTGGTAGGTGCTGCTTGAAATGCATCACTTTTCAAAAAAAAAAACAAAAAAAAAACGTTCTTTGCTAAAAATTTTACCTACCTATCTAATATCTACTTCAATTTTAGTCGACATTTTTTTTTAAATGCATAATATACCTATTTAATTTTTTTTCGACGGTTAATGAACAACGATGAATTGATAAAAGTAATTTTCTTTATCAACTTCGAATTTAATTTGAAATATTTTCGCTTGTGAGTCGAATTATCCGCGATGAATTTTATTGAACACAGAACGGCTGTCATTTTTCATATAATATACCACTCACCTGGATATATAAACCAACGTCGGTGTTTTTTCAGGTATCAGCAGAAGGCTTCCAATGAGTAAGCATATAGCTGATACCACCAGAGGTGTTTTTCGTCCGCATCTACCCAGTATGAACACTCCAATCGGAGGGGCTGCCAGCCTTCCAAAATAATTGCAAGAAGCCACCATCGTACATTCGGCTATTGTAAACGGTACTCCGCTCTCAGAAGATTGCAGAGCTCTGAAACTCGAAGCTGGCCATACGAAGCCCATTCCAGCAAGCAGACTGATTACGAATACTGGAAATCAACCGATTTGGGAAGTTTACAAAAAATATCGGAATTGATCTTACAGATTACAAAAGGCAAAACTTACCCGGTATAATGGCTATAGTCTGCCTTAATGCTTGTTTACTTATTATCATATTTACAGAAGATTTTGTGCGCTTCAAAATTTTAAAATTAACAGCTTCGTGCTGTTTTTATTACTAGTGCTCATTAGCTTGGTCGTATTTGAAAAATCGAAATGAAGGATTATCGGAAATTTGATCTAGATATTCATGATTACGTTGAATTTTATCTTTTGATTTCCAATGGCAACATAAGCCTATTGATACTAGTAAATATGCCTATACGTGATTGAACTGATTGTGAGTGTCTAGTACCGAACTGCGCAATGAACGACGTCAAAATTCATCAACAAGGAAGGTGGATTAGATAAGCGAATTTGCCCTCGAGCGATAACTCGATAATAACCTTGATCAATGTTTCAGATCACCCATCCACTTGGTTTTTGAGAAATTAATTTTCAATTGAGAGTCGGATAAAAATTTTCTCGAGCAATTTTTGACCAATTTCCGCAAAAGTGAGGAAAGAGTCCGTTATCGCGTTGAATAAATTTTTGACGCTCGTGAAAATGAGCAAATATTTTTGCATATACCTACCTGTTTGACTCAGTTTTATGTCTCTCCTGAAAAATTTACATATTTGGACTTACGAGGTTTCTTAAAAAAGGCGACGTCATTCTTGGAATTTCTTTCAAGAGATATTTCTTGTAAAAATTAGGATTTTACATTTTTCTTTGCAAAAATTCTCAAAATATTTCCATTTTACAATTTTTTGTAGGTACCAAAAAATATTTTCCAAACATTTTTTGAAAGAATTTTGGTTCATTCAAAAAAATGTTTGTAAAAAAGATGTTTTTAAACATTTTTGATATATTTTTTTAAAATTTTGTTGAAATATTTCCATTTTGTAAATTTTTTCTAAAACATTTTTGTACAAAAAAACATTTAAAAATAATTGTGGAAAGATTTTTTTTTTTTGTGGCAGAAAAAATCGAGATTATTATTTTTTCAACAAAAAAATAAAAAATATTTTCCTCATGCTTTCCAAGAGAATTTTTTGTGCCAAAAAATATTTAATCAATACCTGTTTGAAAGATTTAATTTAAATAAAATAAAATAAAATAAAAATGAAAGAATTTTATGTGACAAAAATTTTTTTTTCAAACATTTTTTGAGTAAAATTTTTCTTTAAAAAAAAAGTTTTTATAACTATTTGTTGAAAGAATTTTGTTTACCTAAAAAAATTAAGATAGGTATTTTCAATACTAAGAATTTTTGAATTATTTTCAAAAATTTTAAAAATATTTCCACTTTTTAAATTTTTTTTGAGCGAATTTTTGTCAAAAAAAATTTGTGACACTTTTTTGAAAGAATGTTATAATTTTTAGAAAGAAAAACTTTCGAGAGAATTTTTTGTATCAAAAAATATTTTTCATCCCTTTTTGATGCTTAGAATTTTTGTTTTATTTTCTTCAAGAAAATTTATACAAAGGAACATTTTAAAAACTTTTTAAATAGAATTTTTGATTTTTGATTTTCAACATTAAAAAACTTCAGGTAGGTATTTCCGTTTTGCAAATTTTTTTCCAAGAGAACTTTTTGCATCAAAAACAAATTTTTTAGAAGAATTTTTAATTTTATTTTACAAAAATTTTCATTGGAATTTTCATTTTGCAAACTTCTTTTCGCAAAAGAAATTCTTTACCAAAAGATTTTTTAATTATGTATTTAAATTAATTTTTGAATTTTGATCAAGGAAAGTGATTTTTTTTTAATTTTTAAAAAAAGTACTTCAGTTTTGTAAAAAAAATTTCAAGCAAATTTTTTGCACCCAAAACTATTTTTATTTTAAAAACATAATTAAAAACGAGTTTTTTGTATCGAAAGATATTTCATAATAATTCTTGGAAAAAGGCTTGTTCATCCAAAACAAACAATTTTTATTTTTTTTTTTAAATTAAAAATTTTTATATTCCAGGATTTTTGATTTATTTTTAAGAGAATTTTTACCAAAAAACATTTTTTGCGAAAATTTTCATAGAGATGATAGAAAATTTTAAAAATTTAAAAAAAGTAGATAATACGCATACTAAAGAGAGAAATAATCAACTATAAATAATTAATAAATTGAAAATATTGGAAAAAAAAATTGAAGTGAAAATGAGTAAAAATCACAAAAATTAAAAGGTACATATAAAAAAATTATTGAATTTGATTGAAACGGCTGAAAATAAATAGAAAAAATTCCAAGTTAGAGAAAACTGGAACGAGTGAAAAAATTGAGTAAAAGTTTAATTTTTACTACCTACCTATTTTATAAAAATTTTCAAAATCAAAAAAATTTGATGAAAATTAATTTTTAAATCGTATTTTATTGAAAAAAAAATTTCAAGTTTCACAGACAATACATAGGTACGTACTTAGTAATAAATCAAAAAAATAAATTGAAAATGAAAATAAACTAAAAGCATGACTATCCGAGTTCATCACAGAACACTTATACATACTTATCATACTCGATTACCGCCATAAAATAAAATAAAACAAATAGGTAGGTACGAGTAGATAAGTTTCTACGTAACAGTCTTCTGATTATTTTTTAGCACTTGTTGTATTTCTGCCAAAGTCTTACCTTTCGTCTCAGGCAGATAACTGTGTACTAGACATAAACCTATGAGGCAGGAAATAGAGTACATTAAGAAATTCAAATACATGCCATAAATTTTAACAACTCGAAGGAAAAAAACTATCCCCAAAGAGAAAGCAATAGCGTTACATATGATGGTGAGCGAAATTCCAAACACTTTATGACTTGTAGGAAACAGTTCTGAGCGAATTGCATTTACAGAAGCACTTATGCTTAGAAAATAAACAATTAGAAATAAAGCAATAATGAAAAACACTATCCAAGAAAAATTAGTTATTTTTAAAATCGATTTTTCTTCCAAGTAGTACATCGAAGCGATAACTGCGTTTAGAAATATACCTATGGAGAACCCTATCAATAGCCACAATCGTCTACCGAAACGATCGATTGTAACAGCCGATAAAATACACATTGTAATCGGTATGATATTCAGAAGAATGGCGAATTGGTGCGAATTTAAAAATGCAGTCTGCGGTATTATAAAATTTGCGAAAGAGTTACTTAGAACTGCCATCGAGGTGGAGATAAATCCTAAGGACAACGCGATACCGAAACTTTTACACATCTCCGGTTTCTTGAAATCTTCAAAAACTTCGCGGATATTTGTTTCATTAGTGTCGATCTCTTCGAGCTCCTTTTCAGCTTGTTTTAATTTTATCCCTCGTAACCATGATATGGTTTTTAATGCTTTGTCCGGGTTCACAGTTTTCAAATAGTATGGAGATTCGACCAAGTAATACGTCGATAATACCAGTAAAATTGTCAATGTTAGTCTTACAATGGCACCGTCGTCGTAACTGAGATAAGTTCCTAAAGCGTACTGAACCAATACTCCAGTGGACATGGTGGCTGTAGCAATCGAGCATACCATGCCTCGAAAATGTTTCGATGCGATTTCGCCCCAGTACATTAAACTGAAACATTCTTGTATGCCATTGGCGAACCCATTTATGAATCTGTTAAGTAATAAGTACCGTATAAAAAACTGATCTAAAGAATTTATTCAACGTTATCGTGTTAAAAAACCTCCTTACTGTGATATTGCCACCGTCAGGTATTCTCTGCTCATCAGTACCACGCCTGCTGAGATTAGGAATAAAGAGTTCGCAATGAGTAAGGGTGTTTTACGACCAAGTTTTCCCAATACAAGAAAATTAATAAAAGCGGCCATGATTCGTCCAATGTGTAGTACCAATGCCAACAGAGTACACTGCTGAATCGTATAAGGAGTTGGACCATTTTCTGAAGATTTAAAAAATAGCATGTATGAGGCCAGCCACGAGTATCCCATTCCAGTGAAAAACGATCCCAAATATACTGCGGGAAAAAAATTAAACTTGGATTTACCACTTCTACGAAGCTTCCCCATCCACAAATTCCACAACCATGAAATACTTACTTATGCACAGTGCGTGATGAGTCTGCGTATTTCCCCTCTCCATCCTGCAAAAACTGCCACCAAGCCGCCATCTCTGAAAGAGCTCCATAAGTAGACAAAAAACGAGCTCATTTTTTAAAACAAAATTAGCAAGACTTTTTTTTTGTATACATGAGCGGGCTGTCTATTATCTAGGTGAATCTATGGCAATTGGCAATATAGTTAGCTCACCCATAGTACATCTGTTCCCTTGATTTTGTTTTTAAAAAAAACTCGTTTTTCGTCTAGTTGTGGAGCTATTCCAGAGATGGCGGTTACGCAGCAGTTTTTTTAGGGTGGGAAGGGGAAGCATGCAGACTTATCGCGCATTGCTAGGGCTCTAGCATTGCGCATACCTACGCTGGGCTGCCTACTGCACAGTAAGTGGTTTCAATTCAAGATTTTTTCCTGTTATTAGATTAATTTTTTAGTTACCATAGATTTTTTCGTAAATAATTTTTTTTTTTAGTGAGAGTTGTTTTATAATTTTTTTTAGTAGGTATATGAACTTTTTTTGATATATATTTTTTTTTCACTATTCATTCAATTTTTTTACGATTATTTTTAACTCGGTGATTAGATTTACTTTTCAGTTGAGTTTGCGCAGTGCAATTACTTTATAACTTTTTTTCATAATTCATTCAATGTTTTTAAAGATTATTGCTTTTCTATGATATTTTTCAATTATAAAGTTTTTTGAAGATTTCTTTTCACCATTCATTAAAATTTTTAATTTTTTTTTAATTAAATTTTTTCGTGCGAGTAGGTTTATTTTTTAGTTATAATTTTTTTGGATATTTTTTTTCACTATTGATTCAATTTTTTTCTCGAGATAACTTTTTTCTGTCATTACATTTATTTTTCAATTATAAATGTATTCGTAAATCATTTTTTTAGTGCGATTTTTTTTTTTTTTGATAATTGTTTTTTGTAAATTCGTTGAATTGTTTTTATGGTTTGCGCAGTGCAATGGTTTTTAATTTTTTTTCGACCCTACCGCACCCCAAATTTTTCAAAAATAGAAATGAAAAAAATAAGCAAATTTTTTTGACGTAGGTATCCTTTAAAATTGTTTATTTTTATTAGAAACTGATTCCATATCGTTTAGTTTTTCTCCACCTGAATTTCATGCCATGTCCGTACACCCCCTCCCTCCCATTACAGAAAAAAATGAAAAATTACCAAATTTTCAAATTGTTTTGGTTCTAACCTATTATTGCTCCTTTTCGTGAGAAATAATTACCAATTTTTTATTTTTGCCCTGACTGAATTTAAAGTTGCACAACGTACTTGTACAAGTCTCTCCAACTTCAAAAAAAGGAAAATTGAAGGAAATTAGGAATTTTTTTTTTTTGTAAAAAGGAACACTTTTGATGACTTAATATCCTAAATACTGGAACAGAAAAAATGTGCAAGTTGTAAAATGTTCAATTTAGCTTTTTTTTGAAATTGGGAGACCGGTAAGTAAGTGCGACTTGAAATGTTCAAATTCAGTGAAGGGGATTCTCGTCATTATTTTTCAAATGTTTTATTCAAACTTTCCATTAAAAAATTGTTTTTAATTTTTTCAAGGAAATTATTTAGGTATCCATATACGAGTATTTAAAAGCAAATTTTTATTATGCTTACAAAAATTAAAGTAGGTACCTACATATTTGATAGTGAAAAAATAATAAAAAGTGCACCTTATTTTAAAAACATTTCGAGTTGAAATCAAAAAATTGTTTTAGAAAAAAAATCAAGTTTTTTTTTTTTTATAGGTAGAAAGAAAAGAAAAAAAAACTGTGAAAAAATTATTTTAATAAAAATACAATACAGCAATTTTTACTCCAACAATGAAATGAGTAAAAAAGAACGACATTATCCTGTCTTCATCTATTCATGTGACCATGATCACCGATTGTGGAAATAGGCAATCCTAAATGAAATTCTTAACCGAAGTTTCAATTGAAGATAATATGATAAATACTTAATGAATACAAAAACTGCCTACCTGGAATTAGGACCAATATTTGTCTAAAAAAATTCGCAACGACGGGCATCTTCAACAATGGCATGAATAAGCTGAAAAAATTTGGTTTCGCATTATCACATAAAGCGAATATGTAATTAGTTTGGTTGAACTGATCATTTTCAGTGAAGACATTTTTTATCTCGCAATTATCTCTAAAAACAATTAAAATAAATTTTCTTATTTATCACGTTATTTATTACGAACGTAGGTAGAATTAATTCGCGTACCTACGCGTGATTCATTGTAAATATGTAACTACTATACATACATACATAAATTTATAAATCATCGATGTTGTATTTATCTACGCATATGAACTTTACTTAGGTACCTATTGGAGCAATTTTTTTGCAAAAAATTATTTATTATTAACCTTATCTAAATGCAAATTCTAAACTTTTCTGTTAAATATTTATTTTCAACTAAGAATCCTTTTCTTTTGTGATGAAAATTTTGTCTAATTTTTGAAACCACGATTTGTTTTGAAAAAATATGAGGTAATCAATGTTTGAGTAAAGAAGAGTAAGTCGACTGCTTGATATAAGTACGAGGAATTTAGTTGTTTGAATAACGCTTACCTGGAATTTTTTTCTGCTGTTAAGAAATTTTAAAAATTAAATTTTTTTCACTCTGATAACGAAACGTCAACATACGTAACATGTTGGCATAGGTACGCGAAGAAATAAATGCTTTTCAATTGATTCCGACGATTTAAATGAACCTACATGAACAAATAGGTACTTACCTATGTACTATGCTGATTAATTTTGATATCCAATTAAAAACTTCGGATAGGTAATAAAAAAGTGTTATTTAGCATTTTCTAGAAATCTTTTATTGATAGTTTAGGAAATTGTTCGTAAAATAGTGCGTACTTAATACCTTATCCTTCATCGTTTACATCAATCGAGAGAGTTTGAAACATAGTTTCTAGGCTAATAAAAGACTAATCAATCTTCTTAGATGATTAGGTGGTAGGTGCCTACATCACTTTCGTGATAACGTGATACCTATGCCTAAATGATGTATTTATGGCATAGGTACATGTATTTACATTCTACTTGCTTATTGCTACCTACCTACATACAATAATAAAGTCACCTTTAAAAATCAACTTTTTATTAGGCAATCCACTCATAGCGCTAAAACTGTTGCAGGTAAGTTTGTAGATAGTAGATTAGATACCTACGTAGGTATCAAGATTTTAGATTTTTTATGTAGGGTAATTAAATGTGTACAAAAAATAGGATCTATTGCTCTAAAGAAGTTGTTAACTTTTTAAATTGATCAATCTCGAAAAGGTATAATAATGTACTGTATTTGTAGACTATTTTAATTCAAAATTCTGCCATTTAAAAAAAAAATCAATTTCAAAAATTACGAAATCAAAAACAAACTCTTTTTAAAAAATAATAAATTCATTTATTTCCCCAAAAAATATTAAAAAATTTTAATTTGAAAATTTTTTAAATTATTTAACAATTTTATCAATTATTATTATTTTTTGATAATGAATTTTACCATTATTTGGATTAAGTACCCTATGAATTTTGATCAATTTTTTTTGTCACTTCAAAAAAAAAGTTGTTTTAACATAGAATAACTTATATATAATATACTAATAGGTAGTTAGATAGCCCACCCTTATGTAAGAAAAGTCTTGCCCTGCTTTCAGCCAATTTTCAAAATGAAAATGAAGTTGTACACTTTTGTGAAAGAGGGCATCGTAAATTAGGCATACGCCAGTGGCGAATCCGAGAGATAGGGAAGTTAGAAAGTGAATGTATGACTGTGTCACTTTTTCAAATGGGGAGAGTACTGTTTATGGAATAAATGGACAATTCAATTTTTTAAAGAACTACTATTTTAAAAAAATTAATAATTTTTTTTTCACGTTTTTAAAAACTAGCTAGTATTGAATCTTCAATTCATAAACATTCTTAATTTTTCAAAAACTACAAAATTTTCAAAAAATCATTTTTTTTTTAAATTTCAAAAATTGTCATTTTCTCAAAAAATTACAAATTTTTAAAAATAATCGAATTTTTTAAAATCTTGAAATTTCTAAAAATTGTCTGTTTCGCAAAAACTATTTTTGTTTTCAAAAATTATTAAACTTTTAAAAATTCTTGAATTTTTAAAATTCGTCAAATTTCTAAAAATTGTTAATTTCTTAACAACTGACAAATTTTCTAAAATTATTGAATTTTTAAAAATTGCAAAATTTAAAAAAATTATCTGATTCCTTAAAATTGTTGAATTTGTTAAAATTTCCTATACCTACGAGTACAGAATTTTCAAAAATCGTAATTTTTCAAAAAAATTTATTTCCTAAAAAACTGACAAATTGTCAAAAATTATTGAATTTCATAAAAACTTATTTATTTTATTTATTATTTTACAGCCTTAAAAATTAGAAATCAATCTTGGCCCATATTTAGGGCAAAGGCCTCCTCCACTCTCTGCCATTCTAGTCGGTCCCCGGCAATTCTCTCAAAGTTATTATTTTGCAGGAAACGGGAAATTTCGTCCCTCCATCTTGATCTCTGTCTACCCTGCATTCTGTCATATTTTAGGAACCAGTTATGCAATTTGTATGCCCAGTTTCCAAAAAAATAAGAAATTTTCAAAAATTACTATATTTTTAAAATTTCCAAAATTTTTAAAAATTGTCAAATTTTTTAAAATTTTTAGTTTCTTAAAAATTTAAAATTTTCAAAAATCATCAAATTCCTCAAAATTGCTGAATTTTCTAAAATCTTCTAATTCACAAAAATTACAACATTCTCAATAATCATCATTTTTTTAAATTGCCATTTTCTCAAAAACAGACAAATTTTCCAAAATTATTGAATTTTTAAAAATCTCAAAACATTTTAAAATTTTCAATTTTTTAAAAACTAAAAATTTTCAAAAATTATCAAAGTTCTCAAAATTATCGAAAATTTATTAATTTAAAAAAATTATTGATTTTACAAAAATTACGGAATTTTCAACAATCATCATTTTTTAAAATTTCCATTTTTCTTAAAAACTTACAAATTTTAAAAAATTAATAAATTTCTAAAAATTGTTGAAATCCTAAAAAAATTTGGTTTCTCAAAAATTATGAAATTCTGCAAAATTGCTGAATTTTTTAAAGTTTTATAATTCACAAAAAATACAAAATTTT
>FIZV01050313.1:0-14478 GCA_900050545.1 Trionymus perrisii | reverse complement strand
ATTTTAATCAATTTTAAAATTATTTTTTTTTTATTTTTTAATTCATGCCTATTTGCAAAATTTTCCATTTCTTGAATTCTTCTAAATCTTTCAAGCTTTCGTAATTTTTTAATGCTTTCAATTTTTTAATTTGCACATTTTTCAATTTTCTACGACTTTTTGATTTTTTTTTCGAATTCTTGAATTATAATTTTTTTAAATTTCCCATTTAACCCCCTAATTTTTAATGTTTCTAAATCGTCCACTTCCTTAATTCCATCAAATTTCTCATTCTCAACGATTTCTTTATTTTTTCGAATTTTAATCGATTTTACAATTTTTCTGGATCTTTAACTTTTTTGAAGTTGTAACATTTCCAAAATTTCTAATTTTTCTAACCAATTTATATGATTTTTTAATTATCAACAATTTTTTAGTTTTCCAATTTGTTACGATTTCACAATTTTCTAAAAAGAGAGAATCGCTTTCGAGACTCTTCGGGCACTTTGACATTTCCAGCGTTTCTTTGACAATTCCCTTTATCAAAATCACGTCAAACCTATCAAATTGGCGATACATGCGCGAAAAAAGGATCAAACATTGTTCTTACGTCACAATCTTGGCCAACTACAAACAGCAATTCCCAGTTTGCCAAAACTATGTCAATCAGATTGTCTGGCAAACCGAAATTCCCAGCTTTCCAATTTATCCTCTAACATTTCATAGAAAAAAGAACAGTATGAACCATCTCTGCGAAAAATTCTGTACGAAACCTCGAACTCGCTGACGTCAACATTATCTAAGAGCAGGTACAGGTATGTAGGTAGCTTGGTACAATAGTTCGGCTAAATCATTAGTGCACTATGCAATATGAATAATGTAAAATAATGATAACCGGCTTCATTTCCAGTGGTTAATATGTATTAATAAAAACTCGGTTGCCAGTCCAGCTAATTCGTAGGTATGTAAACATGCGAAGTAATACTTACGTAGGTCTAGGTACCACGTTTTTACAGTCAAGTTCATTGCAATACCTTCCCAGTAGGCAACTTTTCAAGTATCAGTCTTTAAAAAAATATACGATCTATTCAGGGTTTTTCAACTTCTCGAATTAGCAAAAAGTTAGCAAATATTTCTCGGTATATACTCATCGATAATCGCTGATTTAAATATATCCCCGCTGGCACATCGTAGATTCCAATTTAACCATTTAGAAAAGTCCATTAAGGATGAAAAATAGGTTTGCATGTTATATTTTCCGGTTATTATGACGATGGAGAATAATTCCCAAACGGAGTGGAGGGGGTTGTGGAAGCATAAGCAACAAAATATCATGTAGATTCTAAAAAATTATATCTTCGCTCGGCAAACCGGTTGATGCTTGTTAGTGTGATATTGTGGCGGCACAAATAACATCATGTTTTTACGCATTATTGCTATCTTCGGCTTATTTGTTTTCAACATAGGTAACGTACCTACTGTAATTACCAATATTCGATATTTAAATCGTTATTTGATTATTTTTAATTGAATAATTTTGTAGAAGTCGAGGCGGCAAAAAAATATGATTATGTGGGATGTTACGATACTACTGACAAATCCAAACTATTGTATCAGTTTGAAAAAAGAGATGACAAACTGTCGCCTAAAAGCTGCGTAGATTTATGTACTTCCAAGCAATTGGCTTATGCTGCTTTAGTGAAGTAAGATTATTATGATACTTTGTGGTGATATCCGAAACATGAAACTGACTCCAATAAATTTAGAAATTTGTGCCGCTGTGGTCAAAATCATCCTCCTGAGATAATCAAAAGAAGTGATAAGGATTGCGATCATTCCTGCCCTGGAGATAAAAATGCCAAATGTGGAGGAGAATGGAAAGCTTCAATTTATGAAACTGGCCTAGTTGGTAAATTTATGACGAATTTTTCAATTTAGGTATTTTGAAAAAATTGAACAACCATATTCTTATGAAGTTAGCTGACGTTTTAAACAATTTTCTAAATTTGAACCACTCGAGTAATTTGTTCAAAGACCAAATTATATTAATGAAAATTACCTAAAAATACACCTAAAGAGGTTAAATGAGCTAAAAATGGTCTAGGATACCCAACCTTAATATTCAATCGCCTTCTAATCATTCGTAACTTAATTTGTGGTATAGCTCAGGGCAATGACGCCATCCCATCTAGAATATATTTAGGCTGTTACAAAGATAACGATACCAATTATCGACTATTACGAGGTTCGTTTCAAGAATCAGTCGATAATACGCCAACAAAATGTCATCGAATTTGTTATAGACAAGGGTTCAGATATTTCGGATTGTTCGAGTGAGTACCTAGACCTACTAAGGGAAATGAATATTCATTCAAACGATTAACCATCTTTGCAAACAAAATTACATAAAAATTTCCACAGCCGGCAATGCTTATGCGACGATGTGGTGCCATATAAACATAATGCCCTTCCTGATACCAACTGTTCATCATATTGCTACGAAGATGACACAGAATTTTGCGGCGGAAAATATGCAATGAGTTTATACTCGACTGGAATTTCCGGTAATTACGAAATGTTCACAATTGCAACGAAGAAAATTCTGTTTCTGATTATGGTTCATTTTTATGTATTTACTCAGATGTTCCGGAATATGGAAGGTATTTAGGATGCTTCAATAACGAAATAAAACCAGAAGTTACCATGAATTTTACTCAGACCAATTCGAATAGACGTTGTTTGAATATTTGTGACCAAAAAGGATTCAAATACTCAGGAGTTCAAGAAGGGTATTTACATTTTATACGTACTTAAAATTAGATATTGCTTACGTAGAAAATTCGGGTAGATTCGGACTTTTAAAATTTTAAATTACATTCTTTGAGGAGGGTGCACAACTCAATCTACCTTATCCTTTGGAAAATTAATTAAGGTGTTGGAGGGGGTCGTTGGAGGTGCAATAGCAAAGTACAAAATATTTACATCAATATGGAGAGCATTCACTTGTGGTTTGAATTGAATTATTTTGAGGAAGGTGCACAACTTACGATTATCTTATCTTTTATGGAAGATGAACTATGATCTTAAGGCTAGAGACGGAGAAAATGTTGTACTCAAATACAAAATATGTGCTTCGGTAGTGAGATGGGTTGGATTTTTCTGAAGGAGGTGCACAACTTACAAATTACAATACCTAACTTATTTTTTTCTTTAAAAAATCCAATATGGAATTTGGAACAAATCTTTATTATGAGATCAAAATGCAAAATATCCACATTAATAAAAGGTAGAAGTTATTTATGGCTTAATTGAATTATTGAGGAAGATGCACAACTTACTATCACCCCTCACCTCCCATTTACCTAGAGTCAACAATTGGCCACTTTATCAATTTCTTTTCGAATTCCTCCTAAAGAATGATATGCTCATGCACTAACCAAGAACCTTCAACATCATGGCGCGAAGACGATTACAAATGCGACGATATCAAATGCCCTGGAGAAATTCTAGAAGGATGTGGAGCCAGAGATGTGATTAAAGTATTCAAAACTCGAAAATCAGGTGAAAAATCAGAGCGAAATATTCATAGGTGAATGAAACCAAAGAGCAATTTTCAACGAAACTTGATATTCCAGACTATGCTCCATCTACTGAGAGTCGTTATATGGGCTGCTACAAAGATAACATACAATTCCCAACTTTGGAAGGCATCAAAGAAATATTCGAGGCCAATTTAACTCCTGAATTATGCTCTGAAACATGTAGACTGAGAGGTTATGCATTTTCAGGAGTCGAATCTGGGTAAGTGTGAAGAAATCTCTGGATAATTTTGGAATTTGAAAAAATGTATCTAATTTACTATTTCAGCACAGAATGTTACTGCAGCCATTCATTCCCATCAATAATTCTGAAAGTACAAGATGGTGGGTGTAACACTCCTTGCAGTGGTAGCCCCAACGATCATTGTGGAGGATCTCAAAGGATATCAGTATATGATACAGGCATTCCTCGTGAGTCCTTCAAACAAAACAATAACTAACGCATCTTCAAAGATTTTCAAATAGGTACCATTGTATTGAAGAGATCACTTTTTGATAGATCCTCAAGCTTTTGTTCAGCATGCTTATCAGGGCTGCTATAAAGAAGACGAACCAGGAGTCAGGTTACTGGAAGGAATTTCCGATAATTTTCCCAACCTATCGCCAACTATTTGCCACAAGCACTGTTTACAATCTGGGTTCTTGTATTATGGACTGAGCACAAACAGTGAAGGAATGTCAGTGATCATCAAATCAATAAAAAGTACCTATGCATAAATTACTTCTAAGAGCGTGCATTAATTTGAAACATATCTTTGGCCAGTGGAAAATGTCTATGCAGCGATCAAACGCCACCAGAAAAAGTACTCACAAATGATGAAGAATGCCAAAAAAAATGCAGAGGGAATCCAAATAAGATGTGTGGAAGTGATTGGAGAGTTGCTACATATAGAACTGGACTTTCAAACACAGAGTCTGAATATGTCTATAGAGGATGTTACGAAAACCCTGGAAATTTGTTAAATGATAAAAAGTCCTACCAAACGAAGTCACTCACCTCGAAAAGATGTTATAGATTCTGTAATATGTTGGGATTCACGCTTTCTGGTGTGGAGGAAGGGTAAGAAATATTGCAAAATTAGGTAAATATTTCTCAAATTATTGCATTTGACATATTATATAATTAACTATAGGAAGATTTGTCGTTGTGGAAATGAATTCCCTTCCAGCATATCCCCTAAACCTGATGAAAGTTGTAGTGTCAAATGTCCCGGCAATGTCTCCGAGACATGTGGAGGGCACAGAAAACACATTCAAGTTTACGGTATCAAAGACGATGTATCAGGTCTGAATAATTTACCATAATTTTGAAATCAAAGAAATCCATTGGCATTACTTGGGCCCTCTTTTTTTTTCAGGAGATCCCGAGAAAATCGCCACTGATAATGGAAATCAACTCTTGTTCTCAGATAGTTTTGATTTCATGGATCCTGCACTTTGGTTCCATAGTGTTAAAATTGCACATGAACCGGTAACGTAGAAATTACCAATTTGAAGAATTCAAAGTCATACCAATTTTTTTTATACTTATTTGCTAACTGATCTCCATTCGATATTGAACAGAATTATGAATTTGTCACTTATGAAAGATGCCATCACGTGATTTATTTGAGAGAGGGCACATTATACATCAGACCAAGAATACAACCGCACGCATTTGTTGAAAAAGACAGCGTTTATACGTTAGAAAAGTAAGAAGTCATCCTATCGGAAAAGTCAAATTGATAGAATCAGTTTGAAAACTAATTGAACTTGAAACAGCTGCACAGGAAAAATAGACGAATGTACAAAGAAAGCCGAAAAATATATAATTTTACCACCAATCCAATCAGGTCAAGTAAGTACAGAAAGGAGTTTCAGATTTTTGTATGGAAAGGTCGAAGTAACTGCCAGGTTGCCAGTGGGTGATTGGATTGTTCCACGTAAGTGCTCAAATTCTCCAAATGCAAAGAAAATTGGAAAAGTTAGAATCCATATTAATTGATTGAATAATTTTCCTCTACACATAGAAATTTGGCTTATGCCAGCCATGAAAGAATACGGCGAATATTATCAATCTGGTCAAATTCGTATTGCAATGTCTCGAGGAAACACTGAATTCGACTGCTCCAATGATCACTACGGCTATCGACGTCTGGAAATGGGTATCTATTTGAGCGATCACGATATAAATGTGAAAAAGAAAGTATTTTATAAAGTCGTTCCCGAAGATTGGCCCAATCAGTATCACAAATTCAGTGTAACTTGGACTCCAGGTAAAACCAAACTTTAAAAAGTCAGATGTCGATGCTATCAGATGAGAATCGCCATTCCAATTTTTTTTTTTTTCTTTATCCAATTCCACGTGGATGGAGAAGAAGTAGGAATAATTCAACCTGAAGCTGGGCAAACAATTCGTCAAATTGTTGGACTGCCCGAAAGTGACGAGTATATTTATAAAAATGGCAACAAAATGGCTCCTTTTGATAAAGAAGTACGTGCTCACCTGACATAATACTTAATGACTTGATAATCAAAATTTCCGAATGAGTTGTAATTCGTGCTCATTTTTTTTCTAGTTCTATATCACGTTTGGAGTTTCTGTCGGTGGCATATCTGATTTCCCTGATTCCTGCAAATCGACTCCAAAAAAACCATGGACCAATAAGTCGCCAAAAGTAAACAGAAAATTTAATTTGATCGAGTCTTTATAACGTTGTATTAATTTTGATTCAATTTTTAGGGCATGTTGAATTTCTGGAGAGACAAAGACAACTGGCGACCTACTTGGAAAGATGAAAGATTTGCATTGCAAGTAGATCACGTGGACGTATGGTCCGTTGAAAATAATTTCGTTTAAAATTTATTTATATTTTATAAATGTCTATAAAATTTTCAATAGATGTGTGTGATTACTTTTGCTTCTAAAATACGTAGGTATATATAGTTAATTTGAAATTTTGATTGTGAAAACTTTTATCCAACTAATGCGTTGTGTCCCCCCTCCCCTTTTTTCAAAAATGATTACTTAATATTTTTGCTACTTTTATTAATGAATTATAGGTACCTACGTAATAAAGCAAATAATGGTTTGTAATCCATTTAAAGCGTTCAACGAGTCAATAAAAATTATTATGAATTATCTGGTGATCTTTTTATTTAATGTATTATTTTATAGAACTTGGAAATTTTTCCAAAAAGAGAAAGAAAGAGTAAACTACCTACCAAGGAATTTAGACACAAGTGAAAATCTGATTTCTTTACAGATCTATGTACAAAAAATTTCCAAACGGTTTCACAATATTGTAAAAATTGAATTTTTAAAATTTTCAAAGTTGAGCCAGTGCCAAAAATTCATTAAAATTATCTAATTTTGAATTTTCACCGAATTTTAAAGATATCAAGATTTTTGAACTCGTATCTATTTAATTTCAAAAATTTATTGAAATTAAAAAATAGCCAAATTTCAAATTTTTATCAAATTTGACCATTTTTACTAATTTTTTAAAATCTAAACTGTAAAGATTTACAAAAATTTTAAAAACGTCAATTCATAATTTTTTTCTCAAGTTCAACTCAAATTATCGTTTTAGAAAGAAATTACAAATAAGTAGGTAAACAAAAAAAATCTAAAGAATGCAATTTAAAAAAAAAAAAACATTCATGAATTGTACTGTTTTTGCACCTACGTGCTTTGAAAAATATTCGATCGTTTGGGATTTTCCATATTTTATTTATACGAGAACTCGTTTTCACTCCATATACTTATAATAAATACGTAAGAAGCAATGACCTCACAATCTCTTCAAAACTGCTTTCAAATTTCAAAAAAAAAGAAGAGAAGAAAAGAAATCATTTCGAATACAACTTTTTAAATAATTTTTTCCCAATCCTTCGGGTATTTGAAAAACCCAGAACAGTACTCGCCTACTCGGAATGAACACATCAATCATTAATATCTGCCCAAGTTAGTATTTCCCTTGAAATTTAATAAATTTGTAGGAACCCATTAATAACTAGTTTTTCATGTTTTGCTACGTTTGTAATTACGAATACTGTCCGTAGGTAGAAGGGGAATCCTCACGAGTCTAAATCCGATGCGATAGCTTGAATTTGCATGCCAGTGTTTTTCTTCACAGGCAGAACTTGTTGATTCTTCATAGTGTGAAAAATAGTGCTGCCGTCGAAATATCGTCATGCTATTTTATATTACTATTATTACCATCACGTTCGTCATCTCAAATAAAGGTATGAAACAATATCAAAATTCACGTAAGTGGAAAATTCATTAATATAAACGTTGGAATTTAATAGAAGTCGAGGGTGCGATAAAATATAACTATGCGGGATGCTACGAAACCACCGATCCATCAAGATTATCGTACCATTTTGCCAAAAGAGATGATAAAAGTATGACGTCAAAAATTTGCGTAGATTTATGCGAATCTGCAAGATTTGCTTATGCCGGATTACAAAAGTGAGCTTGCCTAGGTTTAAATTTAATTTGAGCCTCTTACATAAATTAAATTAGATAAGCTTCATCTCGTGAAATTTTCAGAAGTGAATGTCACTGTGGTAATTCTCCACCATCAGAAATGCTGAGAAGAAATTACGGAGATTGTGTTCATCCATGTCCTGGAAGTAGAAATTACAGATGCGGAGGAGATTCTAAAATTTCTATTTATGAAAGCAGTTTACGATCAGGTGAGACAATTTTCAAATTGTTATCGTCAAATTATTTACATCATTTTAAAATAAATTCGTCACAGGCAGTAATGGCGCAATCAGCTTAATTGGAGGTGGCATTGAAAATAGAATTGGAGCAGCAACAGGAACGGGAAAAGAAAAGTTACTTTTCCAGGATAATTTCGACAAATTGGATATTACTGTTTGGTCTTACAGCATTGGTCCGGGTCATTCTCCGGTAATTTATTGAAATTTTCTAATTCATGGTATTCGAAAAGATAACTTTAATTGCCTATTTTGTCTGGTGAGATTCAGTTTTCGTAACAATGAGATGATTTTCACCATCGCAGGATTTCTTATTACTTATATGTTTGTATTTTTTATTCGACTTTAAATAGGATTACGAATTCGTTACGTGGGAAAGATGTCTTCACGTCACTTATATAAGAGACAGCATGGTATTCTTAAGACCAAAAATACAGCCGCACGAATATACTGATAGTTCCATCACATTACAAAGGTAAGGAATCATCAAGACAGTATACACCATAAGGCACACTTATTCTGATTCAGGTTTCCTTCGATTTAACTTCTGTAAATAAAATTGCTTTCATGATTTCTACTTTTGAAAAATATTTTCCCTTGATTTTCGTACTGAAAATTTTTCTCAATGATTCGATTTTTCAAACATTTTCTTTGCAACTCATAATTTTCCAAATCTTTCAATCATTAATTATTTCTCCAAAATTTACCAATTTTTAATGATTTCTTAATTTTTTAAACTTAAAAAACAGAAAAAAAATCCCTTCAATTTTCCCTACGAAATTTTTTCTTCTGGTTCACCATTAAAAATTGTTCTCTGATTTTTCCTTTTGAAAAAATCTTTCTTTTTATTCAAATTCTGAACAATTTCCCTTCCAATTTATGCATGTTTTAAAAAAATATTCTTCTAATTTACTCCATCCCCCATAATTTTTTTTTGGATTCAACCTGCAAAAAAAGATCCTTATGATCTTTTTCCAAAATAACATACTTACCTATTTTCCTCTGATTTTTCTTTTAAAAAATTTGTGTCTTTTTAATCCACCTTTTAAGAAAATCCTTCTGATTTACTTCACCAAAAAAATACTCCCAATTTACCACTCTAAAAAATATTTAAAATGAAAAGAAGTAACCCCGTGTTATTATTTTATTTTTAAAATAGCTGCACAGGGAAACCTTTAAAATGTACGAAAAAGGCAGTCAGCGTTTATACTCCACCTCCTATTCAAGCTTCCCAAATATCGACCCAAACTTCCTTCGCTTTTAAATATGGAAAAGTTGAAGTGAGAGCCAAGTTACCAATTGGTGATTGGATGGTTCCTCGTAAGTATAATCAAAACCTCGGGATAGAAACTAAAGAGTGCTCAATTATCACTTTCTTCCTTGCAGAAATTTGGCTCCTACCTAAGAACACAACTTGGTACGGAGAGGACTACCAATCTGGTAAAATTCGAATCGCCATGGCTCGAGGAAATAAGCAATTTGATTGCTCCAATACTCATTACGGTCATAGACGTTTAGAGATGGGCATTACCTTGGGACCTAAGTCCAACTTGAAACATAAAATATTTTACAAAATGGCCCCTGAAAGTTGGAGTAACGATTTCCATACGTATTCAGTTATTTGGACAGCAGGTGAATTCAATTCTACACAAGATTTAAGATTATACCAAAGTCACGACTCCGGAACAAGTTTAAAAAATCTAAAAAAATTTAATTTTCAGAAAAAATCACATTCTTGGTCGATAACGAAGAATTAGGCACAATACAACCTGGACCAGGACAAACAATTCGTCAACTCGTTGGACTACCAGCCAGCACGGAGAGTATTTATAAAAATGCAACCACCAACATGGCTCCTTTCGATAGAGAAGTAATTGGATTTGATTTTTATGCTGGATAATTTCCAGTTTAACTAATTTATCAAAATTCATGTGTTTTGTTTTGCTGCAGTTTTATATGCTTTTTGGAGTGGGTATCGGAGGTGTTAATGATTTCCCTGATAGTTGCGTTTCAAATCCGAAAAAACCTTGGAGCAATGATTCGCCATTCTCAAAGGTAGATAAATGAAATTTAAGTATAAAATATCCCATTATGTTTATACAGGGTGTTTCTTGAGCGATGCAGGAGGATCCTCAAGGTGAATATGCAACTAATACAGACGGGGTGAATTGTTTCTGAGCAATCAAACATGAGATTTTGATATCTCTAATCGACTGCCAGTAACAAAAAAAAAATTCATGTTAACAGGTGCCTATCTCAATTTTGAAGGGGCAATGAAGTGCAATAAGGTAATTTAAAAATTTCTTCAAAATAATAAATGGAACAGGCAAAACTTTTTGAAGAAAACAAAAAAGTATGAAAAAAATTGTCCATCTTTGAAAATGAAAGGGGCTGCAAAGCTGTGAAAATTCATTTTTTTTTTAAGTTTGGAACTTCGCAATTTTCATGATTCACCATTGCGTCGTACCTAATAAATTGACGTAGGCAGGCAATATTTTTAACAAGAATTTCATTTTGCTATAACTCCTTCAATTTCAAATATAGACAACCCAGTATGCTTAGAATTTTTTTTTTTTGCTTTTTCGAAGTCCTGCACCTGCTCTTGCAATGAATCCTATTTATGTTCTGCCAGAGTCGAAAAAATTTGTGAAAGGCAATATTGCCAACTAATTTTGCTTACAGACATCGGATCGAAATTTTGAATCAACAGTCATTTTAGTAACCTTTTCAAGGACTCCCTCCCTTCATTTTTGATAATTGAATTTTCATTTTGTATGCAAAATCACCTTGCACAAAACAATTTATTTTTATTTTATGAAAAAATGAATATTTCTTTTTAAAAATTTGACCGAAATTTGACGGAAAAAAATTTAACAAAATTAAAAAAAATAATAATTTTGAAAAAATTGAAATAATCAATTTAAGCAAAGTTAAAAATGTAGATTTCAAAAAAAAAAATGAAAACACAATTTTTAATAATACCAGTATATAAAAGAAAAGAAAAAGAAAAAGAAGGAACGAAACACCGAATAAAAAATTAATTTTGAACACCATTTTAAAAACTGTAATTTTGAACAAAATTGTGGAAAAAATAATTTTGAAGGGAAGTTTGGAAACTATGATATTCAACAAAATTTTGAAAACACTGATTTTGAACAAAATTTTGAAAAGAACCTGAACAAAATTTCAAGGACAGTGATTTTGCTCAAAATTAGAAGAAAAAATTGCATAAACTTTTTAAGCAGTAAGTAATTTTGAAAAAAAAAACAAATAGAAAGAATAATTGATTTTGCATAAAATTTTTCACAAAATTGCACAAAACTTTTAACAGAATTTAGGAAACTGTTTGCACGAAAACTTGAAACCAATGATTTTGAACGAAGTAATTTTTTCCTAATTTTTAGAGAAGCAATTTTGAAAATTTTATCAACATTTCGTTCAAAAAAATTTCCTTCGAGAATGTATTCAAAATTTTTTTCTTCAAAAAATCGCCCAGAATTATTTTTCTTGACTTTGTTTGAAACCAATTTTTGAATTTTTTGAATTTTTTTTTCTCGTCAAAATCCCTCCCATTTAAAAAAATCAACACGAAAATTTATTTTGAAAATTTTTCATGCCTCCCAGGTGTCCCTCGAATAAATATAAGGCTCAAATGGTTAAGGTTAGAAGGCAAAAGCGAAACATAAAAATTGTAAAATTTTATTATGGCAAAACAAAAAGTTATGAGATAAATTTTCCCATCTTCAAAAATGAATGCCTTAGAGAGCTTTGAAAATTGGCAGTCCAGCATACTTTTCCAAGTTTTAAATTGAAACTCTGTAGCGCCTTAATTTTCAAACTTGGGCAAAAAATTTCAAGAATAAAAAAAAGTTTATTTATTCAGTACTACCAACATGTTCGATCAGTAAAAAAAACACTTATTTTATTTGCCTTTGCCCCTTTAGGTATCGTGTGTATATTTTTTTTGTTTTTTATGAGTTGGCAATTTCATTCTTTGGATTTTCCTTAGGAGACATCCGTGTAGATTAATTGCAATTTACTGCCCCATTATTTGATTGATAAGGCAACTTGAACTGCAAAAGTGAAAATAGAATTAGCAGATTTTTGAGATTAAAATTTTGCTGTAGTAATTTTTTAGGTTACTTCTTCCTCGTCAGTTATCTAATCCTTTGGACTTGGAAGATGAAATAATTTACATTAAATGACTTACCTATTATAAATATTTAAATCTATTTTTCAGGCTATGCTGGACTTTTGGACGGACAGAGATAATTGGTTTAACACGTGGAAAGGTGAAAACGCATCAATGAAAATTGATTACGTAAAAGTTTGGTCGCTTTAATCGGAAGAAAATTCTTCAATAAAATATAAATTTAATAATTCCTTACCTATCAAAGAGTGATACCACTTGTAAAGTGTTAAAATTTTTGCTACCTAGCCCAATAATAAAGCTTTATAAATATTCTGTTATTATAAGAATAGATAAAAAACCAATGAAGAATCAATTATGAATAAAAGAAAATCTTCTTCAGATCAAAACAACAACTGTTCATTGTTTTTAATGAAATCATCCCCTCAACTTTCAGATCAACTGTTTGATGTGTAACCGCATCCGCATATTTTAATACCTATCAACCGAGTATTTCTAATTTTTATTTCGATGACGAGGTGGTGTTGCACACTGCTCGAGTTTTATTTCTCAATACAATATTCTCAAAGAAAAGAATCTTCTTCCTCTACTACCATTTCGAAATAATTTTCAAAAACGTAGACCGCGTGTTTCAAGGTACTTGGGCAAACCATCCCACGCAGCTAATTCCTCGCGAATTCCATCTCACCCTCTTGGGATCCATTTGGATACATTTAAACTCACGTTCAATGCAATGAATCTGCATCGAGTACCCTCATAATGCGATTTCTCGACTTATAACATACGTTAAACTACGTTAAATAAAATTTATGGCGGGAATTCGGCCCAACTCACCGAAATTCTGGATACTGGATTCACGCAGCTGTTGACATACTGGACATATTCCTGGCACGAGGATACCTCAACGTGAAATATATTCAATGGCACGTACCGAACTCATTTGAGAAGATAATTGAAGCGAAAGTTGGCGTATTTGAAGAGTTATTTTCACACATTATTGATTACTTCTCATGCCGACCAAGTCTCGTTGTCTGTCGCAAAAAAAGTCGTCTCGCAGTGTTACCACGACTCGGAAAGCTGAAAATAGCAACCAAAGTTATCGAAAATTAGTCAAGGTTTAATGATGGAAAAACACGCGAGAAGAGATTCGAGAATACTCGACGATGCTGACGAAGGCACCTAAAGGGTATCCTTTTGTTAAACTTCTCAAGTGGCGAGGGCAGGGAAATAGGGAAAATTCACATTGGCCCGGCACCGCTACACTGCGTTCCCGCATTTTCACGCGCAATATCGATTTTGTAGGACTTTGTAAGCGAATCTTACCAATGTTATTTTATTAGTTGAACCTCCACAATGCATACTAGAATAGCTGTGAAGGAAAATTTCGACGAAGAAGACCTCAGCGACGATGTGGACGACGAGGTATTCGTTCGAGATGGCAAAAAGAGCATACTTAAGATGGATAAGCAGAAAGGAGATGAACGACCTCTTATGCCTCCGAGAAGGAAATCAAAACAGAAACAAAATAATTCAAATCCGGAAGTTTGTAGTCGACAACCTTGCAATATTTACAACTGCTTGTTACCAGTTTATTTTGGAATCGCAACTATCATATCAATCGCGTGTAAGTACTAGCTTTACACTATTTTGTACCTACGTGATGATAAGGGTCTAGTTTGTAGGAGGGTAATAGGTCAAACATTTGAAAGAATTTTAGTAGGCCTGTGGATAGAATTATTTTTAAAAATCCTATTTTTTGGGGTAGAAATATCCTTTTTCCATACTCCCTGTTGTGTCTGTTGGACTTTCTGTTCATAACGCTGTAATTTTTCTAATATTTTCAATCATTTGATATTTTTGATATTTTTCAAAAATTAATAACTAAATTCCTATGCAAATGGAATGTGTTCAAAAATATTTCATTGCAAAACAGTTTAGGCTTGAAAAAAATGGAAAGAGTTATTTTTTATTCAATTTTGATTTCCTTCAATTTTTAATTTTTTTACAATTCCTAATTTTTTTAATTAAATTTTTTTTTTC
>FIZV01050301.1:0-11884 GCA_900050545.1 Trionymus perrisii | reverse complement strand
TTTTTTTTTTTTTTTTAAGCTTGGCGGGGTTTTTCTTTTTAAAAGAATTTTTTGATAATTTATTTCCATTTCTAAACCCAAATCAACGGTGCCTTCCTCAATAAGTGTAGAATTGCAAGAGCAGCAAGACGTTTCCGTTTCTACTGAAGGTGACAATCCAAATACATTTCCACCTAACTGGAAGTTCTTGAACAATTATTACAAGTGTATAGGAAGCCGCTCTACAGACAAGGGACTAATTTACTCTGCTAGATGTTTAAAATGTAGTAAAAAAATTAGCGCGGACAAGTCTAGCAATACTACGTAATTTCAAGCGTCATTATCTAGTAAGTATAAAAATAGTGTTGTACCTACCTAAAAATTGAAAAATTAGATTCATAACTTCAGATCGCATTTGTGATGTATTTCTCATTCTTGTGTGTTCGTACAGAAAAAGCACCAAGAAAGATTACTTAGAGACGATGAGGATAAATGTGTTCCGAAAGTAAAAAAGGTTTCCAGATTATCGAGTCAAATAACATTACGTGAAACTCTGGAGCCCATCAGTACCCAACAGCAACTAACAAACCTGATTTCTCGCCTGATATACAATAACTACCATCCCTTCAGCATGGCGAATGAGCCAGAATTCATCGAATTAATTCAGTCTTGTATGAAATCGAACCCTGACAGAAACCTTGTTGTTCCTGATCGAAGAGAAGTTGTTAAATGCATGAAAAAAAATTAACAGATCCAAGAAAATCTGTTGAAACAAATACTGACGGAAGTTGAATTTGTAGCTGTTACAGCTGACGTCTGGAAGGCAAAACACCAGTGAGTTTCACATTTTCTAATCATTGTTTTATCTCGTCAAATATTCATAATCATTTTAATTATATTTTTCAATGTAGGGCGTTTTTAGGTATGACTGCACATTGGATTAACCATCATGACCTGACTCGAAAATCGGCTGTTCTAACCCTCAAAAAAATGGAATTTGAAATAACATTTCTTGAAATTGGTACTGCCATAAACGAGACGTTAAAAACATATGGAATTCTTCATAAAACAGTGATGTGTACTACCGATAATGGTTCTAATTTTGTAGAGTCGTTCAGGTATAACGATAATGAATAAGTAGATATTTAAAAAACTGATACAACTAAGTCCCTTTCTTCCTGACAGGTTACCTCGTCCATGATGCCATGTACTCATTACATGATTTTCGCTTAATATGCCGCTGCAGTATGGGTGGTATTATTATCAAGGTTGATACGCATTCCCGGAATATACAAGAGCAAGAAATTTTATTTCATGTAACTATTACCGTGAGGGAATTGATCCAATCCAGCCCCATATTAAAGAACATTATTGAATCCATTCTCTCACTGCAATAACTACATTAAACAAAATTTCTTACTCTTGGGTACTCTAGGAGTGCGCATCACCCTCAACGATAATGCTACCTTCACTAAAGCGGCATATTTTACAAAAATCATGTAATGAGTACATGACACCATGGACTAGGTATCCAGAATTGAATGTACCGTTAACTTTATTTTTCAATGTAAAGAGTATCAGAATTCTGAGCTATCCCTCGTTTGTCGGAAAATCATGTACTGTGTACATGATTTTATACCCACTCAGTCCCAGTTAATTTTTTCAGTGTAAACATATTTTTTTTTTAGCTTTTTAACCTCATATTCGCGTTCAAAGTTGCCATCTTATGTACTCCTAAGTTGCTAGTTTTCAGTAGTTGCCAGTTGCTGTTGCCCGGTTGCTCATTATGTAGGCTTACACTGACTAATACAAAATAACACGCCCATTTCATGTAATTTTTTTCATAGATGCCCCTAGGTTTGGACATTTAAAATTATGGCTTGAAAATATTTTCTGCAGGATGAAGATTTTCCAAAGGTACCTAGGTAATCTCCTAAAAAAAATGCTTTTCGGGAACATTCCTATTGATATTTTGAGTTAAAAGTGCATCTTTTTTCATATTTTTGATACTACATAGTACATACATATAAGTCATATTATAAATTATGCGCATATTTTTTTAATTTTTAAGGCATAAAAACCCTCGCTCTATCCACGAGTCATCGACTTTCTTTGTCACAGCATAGCATTGAAAATGAATTTCAACAAATTCAAGAAAGAAACGTTTTAAAAAAAATTCTGATATAAAAATACAAAGAAAATATTCAAGTACAGAAATGAAAATTAGGATAAAAAAGGGGAACTTTTAAATAGGAGAGAATTGTGAACTTTCCAGGTTAAAAATTTGGAGAACCGTAACAAAAAAATAGAAAATTAGAGAAATCTGAAATTGAAAAAAAAAAATAGAAATTAAAAAACTTTAAAAATTATAGATAATGCAATCAAGAATAATAAAAATGTGTGAAAAGTTGTTATTAAAATTACAAAGAAAAACAAGAGAATTGAAATGACAAAAGACTGAAAATTTAAATATTCAAGTCTTTCTCTATAATTATGTATGTTGTCACATTTATCATCATTAACTTTCGATGTTTTGAAAGAAATATGAACATACGAAGGTAATTTGGTAATCGATTAACCGATTAACTAACCACATCGTACTACGTCTTTTATTGTTTCTACGTTTTAAATTAAATTAGCTCGATTACATTTTCTGTTATTCTTGAATATTATAATTATTAGACATTTGATGATTCATGTACGCAAGTAAATTATCAATAATAATGAATTTTTGAAAATACCTACCTATTAACCAGCAGTCACTAATTACTAGGTAGGTACTTAAGTATTTACCTGCTGAAATGGTAAATGCTATAATACCCCCTCAAAACCCTACATATATTCCAATTGAATTTTTGTGTACTAAACTCCATGTACCATTTAGGAAAAGTGTGTAAAGAATTATGGCGTTTTATTTCCGTAAAACACATGGGGAAAAATTGATTTTTTTCATTTTTTAATTTCAGAAAATTATAGTAACTTTGTAAAATAAACAAGAGGGGGGAGGGGAATGCACCATTGAAAAACTCGAACCTTATTCTTCCAAAAATATGTAGGTACAGTATTTGTAGGTTGTCATAAAATGTTTTCTTTATTTCTGAAAATTTCAAAATTTTGTTTCATCAAATCATATTTTTGGAAAAGTAAACTTTGAAGTTTCTAGTGGTGCAAGTCCCCTACCCTAACTTCATTGCTTACAAAGTTATAATTTTTTGAAATTGAAAAAATGAGGCCGTTATAATTTCTGCTGCAAACAAGTTACATATGAAACGCTTTACTGTCGCCACCCCCACCCCCTATCTTTATTGGTTAAAAAGTTATTAGCGTTTTATTTCCGGAAAACCCATATTGACCAGATTCGAACGACATTGCGCGAACGATGAAAACAATGTTTGTTTACTTTTGTGGTACCAATGGGTAAATGAAACAACGTTAAGCATACGTAATTCTCAAGTGCATAACGTTGCAAATTTTTCAATTGAATTTTTCGATATTATAAATTGAAAATGTTATTATTATTTTCATATAAATGAAAAGGGCACAATCAGACCTTTCTTTTGAGCTATTCACTTTTAAAATTAAGCAAGAATGTGCAAAGTTATAACGCTATCAGTTTCTTCACCTCTTATCATTTTACTTAAAATTTGATATTTCGTTTTTTTTTTACATTAATTTGTCATCATTATGATTTTTATTGAGTAAATTACAAGATTGTTGAAAGAAAATGTTATTTGTGGTATTTTCTAGTAGAAAAAAAGAAATATTTTTAAATCTTGTATTTGATTTCATTTAGCACTCCTGGCGGTTTTTTGTGGTAGTAAGTTCATGGGCTAAATTTATTGGGCCGAGGAGCTGAATGGTGGGCATTTTGGACAAAGTGTTTGCGAAAATTGAAGAAACTGATAAAGCTATATCTTTCTGAAAAATGGACGAATTTTTAATATAAATATGGTAACGGAAAGTTGATTTCCTAAGCTTTCTCATTATGATATCCTCATTCTAAATATTTTCCATTTTCTTAGTTAAAAAAGTGATCAAAAAAATCGCAACGTTACCTATGGTAAAAGTACTAATAGTTAACGTTGTTTCATTTTCACTTTGGTACCAGGCTGCGCATACATTATGCGCACTAAAAAAGTGCATTTGAATCGTCGTTCGAATCTGGTCAATTGATTCTTCTAAAAATTGAGTGGGGTATTTTTCCTCAAAAATAGTATATTATTCAACTAAGGGAGATAAAGTGATTTTCGACGAATTTTGAGGTTTATTGCCCGAGCGAAGTGAGGGAAATAACTCAATCACTTCATCTTCCTTGTTGAATACGATATTTTACGTAATCGTGGGAGATAAATGCAGAGCATTTGAACCAGCGAAATGGGCATAAAGTTACTTTATCTCCCTCAGTTACGTAAAAATGTTTTTTTTTCTCCGAAAATTTGAGAAATTTTATTTTTTGAAAAAATTGATTTCTTTTCCTCTAAAAAGAAGATTCTTTCTTCAACAAAATTAAGGCGAAAATTTTGAGTAATTTTTTACAAACAAAATACGTTGTTTACTTCGAGAAAAACTGATTTTTCTTCTCTAAAAAATAAAATTTTCTCTATGTACTAAAAATTTCAAAAATTGTTCAAACGTTTTTCACTTTTTAAAAAATTGAGAATTTTTAATGCTTATTTTTTTAATTTTTTTTTTTGTAATTTCTTCCTGCACAAGAAATAAAATAATAATAAATGAAGGGTTTTCTCTAAAGGAATCGATTTTTTCTTTTTTTCCCCGTATTAAATTTTTTTTAGATATTTTGAATTTCAAGAAAATTCAAAATAAGAGATTTTTCACGCAAGTAGATCGATACATCTAAGGGTACTTTACTTACCAATCTGTGAGCGCTTTCGGGGTAGAATTTAGTTGGTCT
Organism: Trionymus perrisii; assembly: GCA_900050545.1. Lineage (NCBI taxonomy): Eukaryota > Metazoa > Arthropoda > Insecta > Hemiptera > Pseudococcidae > Trionymus > Trionymus perrisii. Next base: position 6,993 of record FIZV01050301.1, on the reverse strand, counting down.
TAGAAATCGTACCAACCAAGCATCATTATCGTAAGGTACGTGTAATTCTTTATCAGCTGTAATACAAGAAAGAAAGGTATAAAATTAATACCGCGAAATGAAAAACCTACACGTATCATTAAAATACGAGTATGTTAACATTGATGTGGTGCTGGAAGTTACAGCGAAGGTTACTGTTTTGTAGGTTGAATTCAAGTTGAAATATATTTATTTGCACGAGTTTTTTTATTTTAGTTTCGATAAAGAAGGAAGTAACCTAGTGAAAAAAGTACCAAAGTATTGAAAATTCAAATGTAGCCGTTTGATTGGCTCAAATTAAAGTTGAAATTTTGATTTGACTCGAGCTAATTAAATCGTTGCAACCAATTAATTTTTAAATTTCGAAACATTATTGATTAGTCTTTAATTTTGCAGGCAACTTGTTAGGTCATCGATCATCAATTAGACACCTCTGGTCTGACTTCCAATTTCGATGCAGATCACAACGATGAAGACACCTCTGATCGATAAATTTCAAGGGCTATTGGCGTACACTTGAAAACAACACCTCAACCACGTTTATACCAGATTTTATAAAACGTATGTCTACCAAATGACGTAATAAAATTTTTACGATACAGCGAAACCACGTTCAGAGTAATTTTTATATCGCAACGCAAATTCAAAATTAATTATGAATGATAAATAACGCAACAATAGGTTGGAATTACAAGTACCTACTTTGTTCGTTGAGGTCAACATGTTCACAAATTTCAATATCGGAGTAAGTCGAGTAATTAAGTAAAGTAAAAAAAAAGTACAACTTCAATCTACCCCGACTACCACGAAAAAAATAAATAAATTACCATACCTTTCAATAATTCTCTTAATTCTTGTTTCGCAGCTTCGACCACTTCCGGAGTTTCTCTCAATTCCTTTCTGGCCACTTCTACCAAGTCTGCAGGAGGCTCTTCGGTTTCCAAACGAAGTACAAGGTCGCCAATTGTCAACATTGGCAATTCTTTCAGGTTCGATAAGAATATGCCCGATTCTGTAAAAATTAAATCTCGTTTATAATCGAATTGAAATAAGTAACTACTTCAATTACAGCAAGTTTACTTATAAGGAAGTTACCATTGTACTTGTATGGATGTTTTTTTGGTATTTTAAAATATATTTATGATGCAAGAAACAATACAAATTGTAATAAAAATAATCTCGAAATGGTAAAGTAGAATTTTGAGAATTTTTATATCAACTTCAACGCAGCTCTATCTAAAATTTCAATTTTTTCTGCAATTCTTGCGGTATCATTAATTCTAACTTTTTTCCTGTTATCATATCAACCATACCTACTAGATAATGTGAATTGTATTGTTACGAATAATTATCTTTCGCGAGTTCGCAGGTAATTATCACATTTATTATAAAATACTGCCTGAGTGGAATAAATTCAAAAAATTGTATATTTTTGTATAATTCGTACTCAAAAATATACTTTAATTGTAAACTGGAAAATTTGAATTGAAAACCGACTGCAATAAATATCAATTGTAAGAAAAAAACAAGCTCTGTGAACGTAGGTATCTATTGCTCGTCTAATGATACTACGTATTTTTAATGCGCTGTATGATAATATTACAAACTAGGTATAGGTATTTGTAAAATACCGCCGTATTACAGCTCACTGTCGTCGTATAGGGCCTTGATTAAAAATGGGTACCTGTTGTTAAAAATCTATCTGTAGAGACCGCAGGTACACATCGAACTTCCTCCAGCGATGATTTTAAGCTTTTGTTCGCGCTATTTAACCTTCATTCAAACAGTTTCGGTTCCAGTTACAGTATAATCAAATCAACTAGACCTAATACTATCTTTATAGGTACATTGAAACTCTCGGTCAAACACTCGTAGCAGAAAACTAATAACGGATCTTCAAAATATCAAGCTAAAACTAGGTACCTTACCTATTCCCCATTCATTTAACGGAAAATTTTTTCATACTACGGAACGTCTCGTGATTCACGATAAAAAACCAGTTCGAATATAACCACCTACTAATCCAGGTTTTATAAGCTCGAATTTTCTCAAGTTGACGTCTATACGATTCTTTCCATGAACGGGAAATTTTACAGTGACTTTTCACGTACAAGTAGAGGTGACATTTCTCGTTTCCAATGGCTGAATTTATAAACACGCAACTAAGATCTATACAAGCGATTTTTGATTTCCAAACTCGCCCAATTCGTTCGAACTATACCTACGTTCTTTTAGGCGCGTGAAAAATTAGGTGGGAAAAGAGATGAGTAATCGAGAGGTTATCGTCCAATGATTGTTAGTTCAAAAGGGGAATCCCAAAACAAATCCGAACATTGGCGGTGTAAGATTACGGTACCTGCCGAGGCAATTAATTATTAAAAAGTAAACAATTGTTGTAGAACAGATAAACGATGGGAGTACACGACGAGATAATTAACTAATTGATAATTATATTCGTTCGTTCATTGACAATCGTCAAGAATTTCCTGTTGTTTTTTTTCCGCTTTTATTTCTTTTTTTGTTCGAATAAATAATCCCACATGTCGGTAGAAGAAATACGATAATTATTATGAGAGTGTGTACATAAATACTTCCAAGTGAACAAGATTACTAAATGAGAAATGTTCAATGTCAGTTCATCTCTTTGACCTTCCTTCTAATCCAAACCAAAATTACATTTTAATTATTCCAATGGTTTGAGGACTTCGTTTTGACGTCCTTTTACGAAAAAAAAAATTAGATACCGCATGATGTAGATTTGGCAACCGATCAATTCGTCTTACTCCTAGTACCGCAGTCGCAAAATAAATGAGGAAAAAGTCTTCGGTGCGATTGAAAAGTTGAAGCGACTTTATAATTGGTTCGTAATCTCGATTATGTACCTAAAAGAAAAATTAGCTATGGGTTCCATTTTCTTAATATAGCTCTCATTTCCGAGGGTTCACCTCCCCCCCCCATTTCCGAAAAGTCTCTTTATTTCTGTATCTAAAGCCAAAATTTAAAAAAATTCAAACAAAAGTTGTAGAATGAAATCCTTGAAATTATTTTGTTCATTAAAAAAATTTCGATTAGGCCCCTTTTCCCCTTCAATTTCACAAAATGTACGTCTACGTACGTATGAAAATTGGTGCTTTATAAGTTACCTACATGTAATAGGAGATCTTTGGATTAATTTTGGTTATAACAAAAATTTCGATTGCACTCTTCCCTCTCCTCCAATTTCACAAAATATAAGTGGAGGAAATTACTCAGGCGTGATCTTGAGGGAAAAAAACACATTTTTAGCTAGGGAAGATTTTATTGAGAAAACTCGTCGAAAGTGATCTCCTGACTAACCTCAATAAGTTACCACCCCGCAGACCCCTTAATAACTTTTTGATGCGGGCTCCAGCCCCCACAAATACGGTTTTTTGCGGATATCTCCTCAGGGGTTGATTTTACGGTGAAAATATATCAGTACTTTTTTATTCTACACACAATTTACTACAACTTTTGTATGAACATTTTTTTTGTACAACCATTTGGTGAGAAGATGGAGGAGTCCTAAAGGAGTGTGGGTTTAGAAAATATGATACACCCCATCTTCTCACCAAATAGTGTTGTATAAAAAAATTTCTCATACAAAAGTTGCAGAAAATTGTATGTAGAATAAAAAATTACCTATTTTTAACTTAAAATCAGCCCCTGAGGAGATATCCGCAAAAACCGTGTTTTAGGGAGCTTGAAAATTATACGTAGGTATTACGAAAAATTGCAGAGGAAAGAGTGGTTCAATCAAAATTTCTGTAATAACTAAAATTATTTGAAATATCTTACTCTACAACTTTTGGTTGAAAAATTCTTCAATTTAGGCCTTATGTACAGATGATGAAGAGATTTCTTTGAAATGAGGGCAAACTTTGGGGAAAAGGGAACTTGTAATCCCAGCTCATTTTTTAAAAAATACGTCCTAGGTTACGAATCAATGATAAAATCGCTTTCAACCTTTCGATTGTTTCGATCGTACAGAATTTCCATTTTACGACTGCACTATACGTAGATGTACTATGTGGAACTCGATGAACGAGTTTTTTTGCATTTTTCAAGAAAAAGGTAATCAATAGTACACCAATGTTTTCTACTTCATGCGCATTACGAGTAATTTGGCTCTCAACAGACGGATGTTATTAAGCGCAAAGAGACGGAATTTATGACTCATACAGCAATCGCTTGCATAGCATTGAACCTTATCTCGTGTAATAAAAATGGCTAAACGAGTTACAATGAAAACCGCAAAGACAAACAAATTTCCTTGTCGAGGCAGTACGAGGAAATATTTCCAACAATTATCGATCCGATTGTCAAATGGTGCTATACAATTCATACAAATCAATTTCCAGCGACAAATGAAATTGGGTCATAACTCATACATAGCACATTTTTCTTATCATCGATAAAATACGAATACCCTAGAACAAAAATTATCCTCGATGACAATCGACATTTTAGGTACAATCGAATCGTTTATTTTCAAAAGCAATTTTGCTAGGTGCTCGATTGTTATTAAAATTCTCAACAGTTTTCCCATATTGACTTAAGTAACCAAACAAACAGATTATTAGCTATTAAATTGGGTGATAATTTTGAAGGTTTTTTTAACCCGACATTGATAACCTATAAGGTGATGTATCGGTCTAACTGAAGTTATATCCGCTTATTAGGAAACAGAATTACCTATCTAATTTGGTTCCCTTTTTTTTACTGCCTACTTCAATTGACTGTATCGAGATAAGTTTTAAAAATAATCCAACGTGGAGTAGATTTCGTTCACACACATATAAACTTTTTACGATTCCAATTACGACTTTTAGTGGAATTTATTGGAAAGTGAAAGCGAGGAAAATTTTTCAGAGGCTCCAGTGAAGAAATTCACTTCGATATCGTAACACCTTAACATCTAAGATTTCATTCGAAAGCACGGCTTGGCATAAAAGTTGATCAGGCTAGACATTTAGAAATGAAGAATCCAGTACCTAACGTAACCTCACAGTCACAGTACATACAGTTCGTATTACGCAACACCATCCGAACAAAATCTCAAACAAATTATCAATCAGCACGTGTTCTTTTGATAGAATGTGGCTCGGGTACCCTCTGCCTTCATCGCCTTCATCATCGACAATGATGAAGGAAATTAATGAATGTAATTAGGATTTGTAAATTGTGAACTGTTACGTACACGTATTCGTTTTCAATATGGTCACGACAAAACTAGGCTGTGTTTTTTGATTAAACAAAGCATTCCTCTCGTTTTCAAACACGCCAACCAAGACGGGATGCATTTCTTCTTCGTACATGGTCTGTTAATTTTCACATTTCTGGCCGGTTTTTCGTAATATAATTCATCTCGAGATTGGAAAAAAATTCTGCGTAAAGTGTACAGAGACCTGTAACTGCAAGTGCCTTAAAGCTACAATTTGGTTGTCAGCACTGTCATAAAGTACTCGTATTGTGCAATTTCATTGAAATAGAAACCCGCGCCGCACCGCGCCGAAAACAAGTCGTAAATATGTATGAAATTTCTGTCCTAATCTCAGTCATACTAATTCTTACCAGAAATAAGCGTGCAAATGTAAGAATAACTCTGACTGAGATAATTATGGCAAAAAAATATTATACAATGTCAATACGCGTTATGATTTTTTTTTTAGCTCTATGATAACATCTTGTTTCCGGAATCGCAAGCTTTTAATTTGTAGTACAAGAAATTAGTCAGAATGTAGGTAATTAGCTAATTACACGTATGGAAATTTCTGTGCCTAAGCCTAATTCACTAATTACCCACTGATTCAAAAACTGTGCTATAATAAAAAAAAATCAGTTTCTGTTTCTATTATAATTTTTAAAAGGTGGAGGGGGCATAAAAACACCGATTTTTTTCGATTTTTGAACAGTATAAGAGGACTCACTTTACAGTTTTTTTTTATTTTTTCCTCTGCCTCCCTAACAAAAAAAAATCCAGTTTTTTTTTCAAGTAAAAAAATACTCGTTTTTTCTCCCCCCCCTCCCAAACAAAAATCATCTGTAAAGTGAATCATCTTATAATGTTTGAAATGAGGATTTTTTCATGCCCCCCCCTAAAAAATTTATTAATAAAATGGAAAACCATACTAAGTACGATGAGCTATTCATCTATTCGTACTTCTTGAAAACACGAAAAGCATGTTTACAGTAATTTTAATAAAATTAATGACTTGTAACTAATTAATTTTCACGTACTCGTACAATTGATCATATCACTAATTTCCTAAAAAAAATGAGAAAAAAAAACACACAATTATAGTGACATCTTGTTTGTAAACATTTTTTTTTCTTTGTCAAAATCCTCCACTTTTTCATACTTTTTTACGGTTTTTTGTAAAATTTTCAGAAAACCTCTCCCCCAAAAATGATGAAAAATTGAGAAGCCTCTCCCTCTCAAAAATTTAGAACTCGAATTCATTAAAAAATTGTTTTCCAAAAAACAGGAAAAATCATATTTTACGCTAAGGCCAATGACACCGGGCGTCGTAAAATAAAAATTTGTTACATATTTAAATTTTATTCAATGAAACTTTATGATTTTTTGATATCGATTTTTTTCATTATTTTATTGGAATTTTGACCGAATTCTCTACATTTTTACTATACTTTTACTACCCATAGGCACCCTGAGTGAAAATTCAACAATTTTGGAGGGAAAAAAATCGAAGAAAATTTCGAAAAAATAATTTTAAAAAAAAGAAGACTCGAATACTCGACAGAATTTTTATGAAGAAAGTTTAAGTAAAAAAATTCCAAGAAAAATTGAAAGTACCTTTTTTTGTTTTTTTTTTTAAATTTATAATTACTTGTCTTTCAAACTAATTTTTTTCAGGTTTTCCTTTTTTTTAATCACATATATAGCATTTTACTAAAATTAATTTTTTCAGTTTTTTTTTTTTTTTTTTTTTAAAG